>CM064538.1:4243417-4355917 GCA_032716605.1 Paralithodes platypus | reverse complement strand
CACATACATATAAGGAATCTATAGAACACATAGATATATCAGGTTTCATGCACATACATATAAGGAATCAATAGAACACATAGATATATCAGGTTTCATGCACATACATATAAGGAATCAATAGAACACATAAATATAATTTCGGAATGTGGTTCGTAATACAGCTTTATTTAAATAACACACTCACCGGTATAGAAAAATAATTAATTCACTTTGGAAAAACATAGATAGGAGTAATAGATTCAGTATCAAGTTTGGTCTTTCAATTCTCCTAGCACGATCGTGGATCTGGATGGAGCGTGCACTGCCGCTTTCAACACTCAGGTATTATTCTTCTGAGATAAGGACAAGATACAAGATGAGAAGAAAGTCACTCAAGGGGCACTGGTTAAGTTCTCATAAGTATATGGTGAAGTTCGTTGATTATGCCTAGGGTTTAGTTATTTTATTTAGATGTTGAGCTAACTTCAGGTCTCAAATTTCACAAGACCTGATAGAGTGAATAGACAACTAGAATTGCATACTTATTTGACTGTTAATGCACGTATTGGAATTCGTCACTGAGATTAATTTGCTCAGAATATCTATACCATAATCTCCCAATTAGGAAGAACTCGTTATGTGGCTGAGGGTAAATATTGTCGCGGTAATTATCTCGTAATAACTTTTACTGGTATGAATTCTCGGGCAATGCACAGGGAACTCTAGGAATCGAACTTGAAACACTCGTCATAGCTAGCAAATAACTTTAAAATGAGCACAGGTAAACTACGATCTGGTATTAC
The DNA here is from genome assembly GCA_032716605.1 of Paralithodes platypus. Lineage (NCBI taxonomy): Eukaryota > Metazoa > Arthropoda > Malacostraca > Decapoda > Lithodidae > Paralithodes > Paralithodes platypus. Next base: position 4,355,132 of record CM064538.1, on the reverse strand, counting down.
AGTATCTCCGCACTGATACCAATGATAGTCAATAGTGCACTGTTGAGTTATCTTCTTAGATTCTCGATCTGGTGTCGTTGAGGGCTTCTAGGCTGCTCCGGGGGCCGTCCAGGGGGTCCAGTCGTGTGAAGAAATTACAGATGGGCCATCACCCGTTGATGAAGTTCTGTTCAGGTACTCTCTGGGCTAGGATTTTTAATGTTATGTTTCGGGCTGAGGCTGGATTAACACATCATCGGACCAACGCAAGAGGGGTCGATACAAGGACTCTTCTTGACTGTTTCTAATCTTTTTGAGAGGTTCAAAGAACTCAGGCGGTTTTACCCTTTTAGTCACAAATCCTGGTGGGTTGCCACAGACAAGATGTGCCTAGGATCTATTCATGCTAAGTGGTCCATCTTCTCTAAAACCCTCCCAACTCCATGGCCAGGCAGACACACAACCTTCCTAAGTTTAGTGCGGGTAGCCCTAACTAAATGTCTTACCATGGAGTCGCCCACAATCGACACAGACTTACCTTCTCGGGACACAGACTTACCTTTCCCTCGGGAGGATCCAGCAGCTGCAGTTGGAGAACCCCTGGTGGTGGCAGAAGCTCCCTTGGTGGTGGTGGTGGTGGTGGTGGTAGGTAGCACAGCGTCAGCGGTTGGAGCGGAGTCGGCGGCAGGCACTTCGGCTAACCCTCCCTTATCCTGACTATCTTTTCCCTCACATTCGTCTCGCAAAGGAGAGAATGTATTTGTCACACTCATACCTATTCTACTATCCTGCTTCTTGAGTGTGACTTTCCCACCCATATTTTTAACAACCTGCCATGAATACAATTTTTCATCAACTTCCTCCCTTTTCCCCTTACTCGACTTTATTTCCTCTTGGGTAAGCCTGAAAGCTAGATTTTCTTCTTTAATCAAATCCACTTCCCTCTGAACACAGATCTTTCTATCCTAGATCTCTGTGAGTTAAGTACAAGTCAGATGTCTAAAATAATAAAGTATTGAAAGGTAGGGAGTCCTTCGTCTTTCAATATTTGTATTAGGTTAGATAAGATACGAATATAAATAACTATATTAAATTCTGGGTAGCCAGAAATAATTAGTTACGTATATGTAGTTCTTGTTGCACTATATATACATTATTATAAAACAAGTGGAAGAGGCAATACCAGCAATGAGTTTTTAATACACTTATTTGGGGTAGTTAAAGGTCTCTATATTAACCGGTGGGTAGCCACGATTAATAAATATCCATAAGTCAATATATATATGTCACTGATAATCTCACAGACTCCGGGTTGCCGTTCGTCTATATGTAATCTTGAGGTGTGGTATTAAATAGTCTTCAGACAGAGAGCGGATTGCCGTTCATCAGAAGCGATATTTCTACTTACTGATTTTTTTTTTGTTTTTTTTTTTTTTACCCAAGGTGGGTTCAAGAGAGGAAGGAAGAGGTTTGGGGAGGAAGAAGGCAAAAGGAGGAAATATGAAAGAAAGTAATAGATTAAAAGTAGGCGGGCATACCACCTTGCTGTGTTAGGTTTGAGTTACTTTTTATTTATTTAAGAGTTGGGGATAAGGATGTTTATTTTATGTGTATCATTTTATTTCAAATGTCAAATGTTCATGGCGATGTTTGCCCAGGAACTTTTGTTGTTGATGAAGGATATTATTTGATGTTGATGATCTAGTGGTGTTGTTGTTTGGATGTTCTGGGGACTCTTGGCGGCGGTGTACTTGTATAACTGGCGATGGTTTGCCGCTGAGGTGAAGGAAGAGGTTCTCCGTTGGAGGTGAGGTCCACTGAAGTTGTTCTGAGAACCCAGGCTTGGAAGGCACACGCGTTCGGTATTCTGTGTGGGACCCCCAGTAGTAATACCCAGGTCCCCAGTTACAGCAACACCCAGCCGTCTTTAGAGCTCCTCCACCAACCTCAGCCTTTCCATACTCCTGTAGATGAGACCCTTGATCTTGGTGAGGGTCTGCAGGAGTGGTGGTGGTGGAAAGATTCGATGTTCTGATCTTGTTTCCCTCCTCCCAGAGTTTATATAGCAGGGCCGCCCGGTGTTGCCTGGGCTGGTGGTTGGTGGATTTGCTGTTATCTGGGCTTTCTAGACAAGTGGGAGGGGAGTTTTTGCTTTACAGGTGGAGCATTATGGTGGGGCTCACTTAATTGAGTAAGGAAGGGGTGGACGTAACAATTTTTAGGGATGGAGCTAACAGGCTCCTCAAGATGGTGTAGGTGTGGGGGAAGTTGAAGTCGGGGTTCTGCCTTGGCTAGGGGGTTGCCCCCTCAATCTTTGGGGTGGCTGTGCATGGGGGTTGCTGTGGATTCGTTGCTTGGGTAATTTGCTCCTTATTTCCGGTGTCCTGGATTAGATAACTGAGTTAGTGTGTGCATCTAACATATAATAATAAGTGATGGAAGAGGTTCTTTATCGGGTTGTTTTCGTGGTCAATGGGGGCGGAGTGCCTTGCTCGTGAAGGCCAGCTGGCTAAGTGCCTGACTTTTATAAGTAAGTTGCTTTATGGGGTTAAGATGAGGGGGGGGGGGGGGGAACAGCTCTCCCTTTATCTTCTTTCCCTGGATAATTATGTGAATGTAAAATAAGAAAATACATTTAGACATACCCGTCTATGTGTATAGTCAGTAGTTGCCAGGCAGAGCTCCCCTGCTTGTCCTTGGATCGGGGTCCAGGGAGCGGAGCACGTCGCTATCCCGGGGTCGGGTGGGGGGGGGGCCCTCATGATGAGTGGGGGTCCTTCCGTGACCTGACGTGGCCGAACCCTTGCTGGACACCTGCATGACCCTGTTGCTTAAAGAGTGTTGTTCAGGGGGAGAGTTAGAAGTTATTGGTATGTTTCCTCCTATGAACTAGTTTGGATCTAGCACTTTTTGGTCGAGATGGGTTATGCCCTATCTTGGTTTGGGGCTTTCTGGGACGTGTAGGGGAAGAGTAAAAAAAAAAAACGAGGGAAAGTAAAGAGAGGGGGTCAGTTGCCAGGCGGCCTGACCCTTTTAGTTAATTGGTTTGGGGTGGTCAATCGAATCTGGTTCGAGCCGGACATATCAGGAAAAAAATAGGGGAGGCGAGTTTAAGGGGAGGTTTTTAGTTTGTTTCCTACTCCTCCAGCAATCTTAAAATTACACCCCCTTGACCCTCTTTCAAGATAAATTTGTACATTTTTCGGTAGAAAAATGTCCCGGCTGAAAGCCGGTTCCTCTTATATTACAGGCTCGCTATCGCTCGCCAGGATAAAATCGACACCTAAATGGCACGAAATTAAGGTCTTAAAATTGACAGAAATGGGTCGAAAGTTCTTAAAATCGTCAAAATAATGGGGCGAACGTGGTTAAAATCTCAAAAGCAATGGGGCTAAACATGAGGGAGAAAGGGGTCAAGAAAAAAATCCCTCAAGTGGATATCTCCCCTTAAGCCTGGGAGGTACAGGGGGGGGGGGGGTGCAAGAACAAGGTACACAGTCGTCGTCAAATGTATACCTCGCAGCACAACAATTCTGTCGTGTGTCTTAACCTCTGCAATCTGAATGGTGGCCTCTAACTCTGGCCTAACTATTTCTATACTTAGTGACTGGAGGGAACAACTGGCATGAAAGACGAACACAGAGTAATGTGTAATGTATACTAGAAGATTGTTGTTGACCCAGACGTATGACATGTGGAGAAATAAGTGGAAGAGAGAAAGACAAAGTCGTGGATAATAATAGTTATCCTTCCCTGCGGAGCCGGGTCCCTTCGTTCCTGGGGATCTCGCTGGGGATGGGGGTTTCGCTCCCGGGAATTTCGTTCCTGGTGTATTTCAAGAGTTGTTGTTGTTGTTCTTCTTCTTCCTGTTGGACTTGGTCAGCATAAAATGAATTGTCAAGGGGAGAGAGAGAGAGAGAGACTATACACTGTTCCAAATAGGTAGGCCAGAAATCGTGAACCCTAACCTCTGAAACTCAAAAGGGGCTAGAACAAATGAGCTGTAAATTACCACGCCTATTTCCTGGCTGACCCTTCCCAAATGGTATTAATGTTAGCTCGAGTACTCAAGTCGTTTTGGAGTTACAGAGGTTGGTGTTCAAGAGTGTTGGCCTACTTATTTTGTTTATAGTAAATATATAAGGGTTTGGAGCGGCTGAATTATTGGTAACATTCGACGGAGGTCTTCGGTGCTTGCCAACGCTTGTTATAACACTGTATACACCTCCTACCCTCTTAACCTTGAAGTATAGACCAGTTGTGTCTGCATAAGAGTGACCATTAGCTTAGTTTATATGGGTTTAGTTGCCTCCCTATACCTCCATCAAACTAAAAAAAAAAAAAAAAAAAAAAAAACACTCCCTAGACTCCACCTTTAAGATTAATTTGTACATTTTTCGACAGAGAAATGTCACGGCCGTAGGCCGATTCCTCTTAAAATTACAGGTTCGCTATCGCTCACCAGGAAAAATTAGACCCCTAAATTGCACGAAGTCTTGATATCGATTACAAAATGGGGTAAAATGTCTTACAATTGCCCAATGGGTCGAACGTCTTAAAATCTCAGAACTAATTGGGCTAAACACGAGGGAGGAGGGGGACCAGAAAAACTAGCCATCTCCCCTTAATCTTGAAGTATACAACAACAGTTGTGTCTGCAGTTGTGTCTGCATAAAAGTAGAGATCCTGTATTGGTAAGAGAGCGGCCATCTATTTCTTTGCAAGCTATGGTGGTGCCTCTATTAACGGGGGGATTGTTTTATTCTTTATTTTTATATTTAGTATCGTTATTCGTATTTAGTATTGTTTTTAGTATTATTATTATTTTAAAGTATCTAACAGTTGCGTCTGCATAAGATTACAGATCCTGTATTAGTCAGAAATAATGGCCATCTATTTAGTTGCAAGCTATGTTGGTGCCTCTAGTATTATTTGATCTGAACATCAATCTAATTGTTTTGTTCTATGTGAGTGAGGGAGACAAAAGGCAGAACTGCCTTGTAGCGAGTGCCTACCCCATAGTTGAAAGAGTGACTGGGCCAAAATCAAGGGACCCCAAAATGCCTGGACACACGGAGTTTGAAGCAATTTAAGTCATAGGAGGAGGGAAAGACTGATTCTGGGAGAGAGTTCCAGAGCTCCGCTGTTGAATAGAAGAAATACTGAGAATAACTTTTCTCTCTTGGGTTGGAGAGTTGCCAGAGCTCACGAACATTTGTCAATAGCTATGTACAGTTGGCCAAATAAGTGATGTCTCGCCACCAAGTATATTTTTATCAATAATTGGTATCAGCAATATCTAAACATGACTTCTTCATTTGGAGTGAGATATACAACCATGTTCCTACACTCACCCACCCTATTCAACATCTGACAGACATTAATACAGCACAGAGAGAGAGCCAAACGTAATGACAGTTGAGACATGACTTTTTAGCACGACCGTACATGATCAGATTGATATCCAGTATTCGATAAATGGATATAAAATCGTAGTCACGTACTTAAACTTTAGTAGCTGTCTTGCTGGTGTGATGGTTAGAGTGTTTAAGATCTGTATGTGGTATCCCAGGTTCTTATCCCGGGAGGATCACATGTTTAAGATCTGTATGTGGTATCCCAGGTTCTTATCCCGGGAGGATCACATGTTTAAGATCTGTATGTGGTATCCCAGGTTCTTATCCCGGGAGGATCACATGTTTAAGATCTGTATGTGGTATCCCAGGTTCTTATCCCGGGAGGATCACATGTTTAAGATCTGTATGTGGTATCCCAGGTTCTTATCCCGGGAGGATCACATGTTTAAGATCTGTATGTGGTATCCCAGGTTCTTATCCCGGGAGGATCACATGTTTTCATTAATTTCGTTGGGAGGTGTTTGGTTGGTGTAGGGAGTTAAATTGATTAATTAGATTAAATACATGTGAGCTACTAAATGCTGTATACTCTCAGCCGGGCTCGAACCACCGACAGTCAGGACGAGAGTCTATGCTTTAATCAACTCTACGACGGAATGATAAAGAGTGTTTAAACTTTTCTTAATTACATTAGGGAGAAGGTAACTCTTACTTTTACGTCACACGCAAGTCGTAGGATCCATATTGCAGGATACCATAGTGGTAGGGTTGATTAAACCATATATTCCCGTCCTGACTGTCGGTGGTTCGAGCCCGACTGAGAGTATAAAACAATAAACATGAATATATCCACTTTCTTGCTGCAGTCTATTCATTGTAAGCATACCCTGTTCTATATGGGTACAGAATTCACGATTTTTTGCCTATAGCCCAAACATCGTTAACTCTATCATTTGTAACTCAAAAAGGGCTAGAGCAAATGGGCTGGAAATGTTGAAATGTCCACACCTATACGTACTCTGGCTGACTCTTCCCAATTGGTAGAACAATGATCTTAAAAATCATCCTCAAAACCGAAATAAATTAGTAAAAATGTCGATAAAAGAATGTCCGTTTCCTCTTAAATTACAGGCTCGCTATCACCTGCCAGGAAATAATCGACACCTAAATGGCACACAATGTCTTATTGTTGGCAGAGAAATGGGGCGAATGGTTTTAAAATCGCCAAACTAATGGGGCTAAGCATGAGGGAGAAGGGAGTCCAGAAGAAAAAAAACTTAAACCAGTCTCACACCTAAATAGCACGAAAAGTCTTAATATTGACACACAAAATGGGGCGTAAGGTCTTAAAGTCGACAAACTAATGGGACAAACATCTTAAAAAACTGAAAACTATTGGGGCTAAGCATGAGGGAGAAGGGCGGATGTATCAGAGTCACAGCATCCGAGTCAAAAAGTAGCTAAAAACGAGTCTACTATCTCACAATTGTCTCCTTCATTATGACTGTATTTTGTATCTTAGAAGCTGCTAATTGCGTAAGCTACAGTCCAAGTTAATATAGGAATAACAAAACAAATTAAATACAAATACTATAGTCCGTTAAGGGGAGATCTCCACTTGAGGGATTGTTTTCTTGACCCCTTTCTCCCTCATGTTTAGCCCCATTGCTTTTGATATTATAAAACGTTTGCCCCATTAGTTTAGCGATTTTAAGAACTTTCACCCCGTATTAAGACCTTTCGTGCAATTCAGGTGTCTATTTTATCCTGGCGAGCGATAGCGAGCCTGTAATTTAAGAGGAACCGGCCTTTGGCCGGGAAATTTTTCTACCGAAAAATGTACAAATTTATCTTGAAAGGGACTCGAGAGGGTGTAAGTTTAAGGTTGATGGAGGTCTAGGGAACAAACTAAATACCTCCCCTTAAGGTTGGGCAGAAATAATAACCCCTAACCTCTCGTATCTCAAGAAGGAGCTAATATTTCTCCCAAATTGGGAAGACTTGGTTAGGAATATGTGTATACATTGACAGCTCATTTGCTCAAGCCCTTTTTTGAGTTACAGAGGTTAGAGGTTACGATTTCTGCCCAACCTAGAATGAACGGACTATAGGATAACTTGTAGCGGATTCAAGACTCCGGTAAACTTTTGCTTGTGTGACACCGCCATTAGATAACGTATAAAAGGGAGGCGACGACGGGCGGGGCTTCAGTGTCCCTTGGTCTGCGCAGGTGAGATGACGCACCAGCTGGCGGGTAAGACTTCTACACGGAATCCTTTTACAGTATCCGCAGTTTGGTAGACCATATCGATTATATGAATTATGCTTACCACACGATCTGAGGTGTATAGACTTACAGTAATAATTATTATTATTATTTGTTTTAATCATTATTATTAGTATTATATTGATACAAAGTTAGCAAGATGACGGTTGTTAATACCCTAGAAGGCACAACTCTCCCTATCGTTAGTGAATCATTATAGCTCCGTTGCCAACACACACTGGTCCACTCCCTAGTTTCAGGCGATAAGGAAGTTGGAGCCGCATACGTCGATATTTAGCAGAATTACCAGCTAAATAAGGAAGTTGCAAGAAGTTCGTTGACGCTATCTATAGTTGAGTAGAAGAAAGACAGACAAATTTGCCAATTCTTGGGTTGGAGAGTTAGACATAATAGGAGTGGGATTGTGTTAATATATCAAATACTATACACTGGAGCATTAACATACTCTAAAAAACATGGTACCGCACATCTATATAAAGATTAAGGGGAGTTTTTTTTGTGTTCCCTAGACCTCCATCAAGCTAAAAAAAAATGAACCTCTTAATTGACACCCTTTCAAGATACATTTGTTAATTTTTCGGTAGAAAAATTTCCTTTCCTTTAAATTACTGGCTCCCTATCGCTCACCAGGGAAACAATCTACACCTAATTGGCACAAAAGGTATTAAAATTGACAGAAATGGGACGAAAGTTCTTAAAATCATCAAACTAATGGGGCGAACGTCTTAAAATCTCAAAATAAATGGGGCTAAAGACGAGGGAGAAAGGGGTTCAGAAAATAAAATCCCTAATGTGGAAATATGTCTTTAAAAGAATTAACACGATTCAAAAATTAGATTCAAGGAGCCAATGTAAAGGTGTATCCCTCAATACCTTCACCTGACCTGAATGGTGCGAAAAGCCTTATTATCGCCAAACTAATGGGGTGAACCGTCTTATAATCTCCCAACTAATGGAGTGAAACAATGGGGTTCTAAAAAAAAAAAAAAAATCGACGGACCCAATAGGGTTAAGTGAATCATTATAGAAGCTCATTTACCAACACGCACCTGTCCTTACCACCCCCTCCCCCCACCATTTAATTTAAGTCGTAGAGGGTAGGGAGAGAGCCTTCTACTTTGCTGTCCCGTTGTTTTACTATAAACTGTCCGTCTATACCCTGTTTCAAGTAAAGTAGGCAACACTTTTGAACACTATCTGAATTAAAAAATTAAAAGATTCATTGAAAGGCCTACAAAAGAAAAGTTTTGCTCCTTTTATAGAAAATATTCTAAACAATAAACATAATTTCACAAATAAATTTAAGAATATAGTCTTTGCTTTTATGGGATATATTAGAGCTAATTCTAAGAAATCCAAAGATAACCGTATTAAAGATAAAGTCATGTCCACTTTAAATTATTCCTCTAAAATTTTAGACAAAATTAATGTTAACAGTCTTATTAATTCAAAGAAAGTTAAGTCCATGTTACCAGATGGTTGTAAAGATTTCAAACCATTAATAGTGTATTCATATGAACGACCTGTTGGGTCTATTATTTGTAATTATAATAAAGTTTTAGGAAATCTTTCAGATAATGATATTTTCAATAATAATAAATGCGTGTGAAAGAGTCATGGATATGCCAGCTAGCAGACGTGATGCACTAGCAAAGTTCATTTATAGTCCGATATGTCACATATTAACAGGTGATGTAGAACTAGTTAAACATTTTGCAAACGACAAATTAGCGGAGCTATGTCGTAAAGGGTTTAAATTTAGAATAGGGAGTAATAAAGTAACATGGGACATAATTTTAAAATATATTGTTTTTTCAGTCAATAAATTAAAAGATAAATTGTTAAAAATTGCGTGCTGCGATGCGAGAGAACTAGAAGCATGGTCTAAATTATTAATTAAGTTAATTAGAAATAAAATGTTCTCGCTTAAAAATTAATTTAATCTTTCAGATTTTATAGACTATAATTATAATAAGCTTAAAGCTGATTTAATAAATTTACATAAACAGTTTGTAATCACTACAGTAGATAAAGCCAGCAATAATTATAGCTTCACATGTAAGAAATTTTATCTTGAAAACATGAAAAAAGAATTAGGTATTAAGGGTAACATATTACGTAAAAATATTTGCGGTAATTCTGTTTATGAAATTCAAAATAATCTGAATATTGATAACTTAATCGATGAACATACCAAGAAAAATATAACATTTTATATTAAACTTTCTAATAAGAACAAGTGCATTGCAAAATTATACATGTTACCTAAATTTCATAAAAGACCTTATAAATATCGCTTTATTGCCGGAGCAAAATTTGCTACCACTAAAACTCTCAGAACAAGTCGTAAATTGCTTAAAATACATTAAAAGTACTCATAAAAGATATTGTAATACCATCATGAGAAGAACTGGCATTAACTATTATTGGAGTGTTGACAATTCGTTAGAAGTTATTGATAAAATAAATACCATGCCGAAAGTTACCTCGGTACATAGCTTCGACTTTTCAACTTTGTATACCAATTTGCCTTTAGATTTAGTATATTCAGAGCTTTGCTTTATTATAGATTTGCACTTTGACAGGTTCGTTAGGAATGGTAATTATTTCATAAATGTTTATACATATTTTAATAATGCATCACTTAGCTCTACTCCCACTAGTTCTGTATATTTTGATAGAACTAAACTTAAAGATGCCCTTAAATTCCTCCTTTTCAATACTTATGTTAGATTCGGGCCTTACATTTTCAAACAAATATTAGGAATTCCTATGGGTGGAAATGCTAGCCCTTTAATTGCAGACTTATTCTTGCTTGCTTTAGAATTTAAATATATAAAAGACTTAGTTGACAGTAGCAAGAAAAATAAAATCCCAGAAAAATTAGCACTTGCTAAACTGTTAAGTAATAATAGTAGATATATTGATGATATTCTTGTTTGCAATTTGTTAAATTTTAATCAAGTTGCTAAACTTATTTACCCTAATTCTATTCCCCTCACACAATGTAACGTAAATTATAAAGTTGAAAATTTTCTTGATATAAATATAGAGATTGTTAATGAACAGTGCATACTTAAAGTATATCACAAAGTTGATGATTTTAATTTTAACGTAATAAACTTTCCTTTCCCTAGTAGTAATATCGATAGTAAAATAGCTAATAATTGTTTTTATTCCCAATTAATAAGATTTTGTAAAATCTGCACTAAAGTAGATGACTTTTGAGCTAGAGCTAGGTTACTATACAGACTCTTAGTGGACAGAGGTTTTGAGGCAAGTAAATTGTTCCATAAATTTAATCTTTTTAGGGTCAATTATTGTGACTGTATTCTAAAATTTGACATCAATAATTTTAATCAAGCATTTTTAACTTGAAGTTTCTTGTATAACCTCTGCTTACTTTTTGTCTGTATTTAATGTTTTTTGTCTGTATTTATTGTTTATCTTTTTCTTTTTCTTTTTCTATTATTAATATTAATATTGATGATTTTTTTTTTAATTATTGTTCTTCTTAAAAGAGTACTCTTTGTTTAAATCTGTTGTTACTTCATATTTTGCAATTATTTGTCTTTATATTATAATTATGTATTCATTGTCGATAGTATCAATTGCTTACTTTTGCGATTTCCTTAGTTTATTTGTGCTATAAATGTAGGTTATTTGTAGGGTAGTTATTGATAGGGGTCACTTGAGGCATGCTATGCTTACAGGTACCTACCCGATAGCACTATCGTTAGCGAGTGCTGTACTGTATTTTATATATTATTTTGTAATAGTATAGATATCTTATCAATATTTGTATTTTGTACTATTGTTAATGTCTTGTCATGTTGCAAATTTGATTTTAAATAATATTTTGACATTTAACATTTAGTTTCTTTATTCATGCAGAGTTTAGTAAAATTTGCCAGAACGTCCCGGACTTCCCAAACTTGACTACTTCCTTTAACGTGACGATAGTGCGTTGTTATATGTGCGATTAGTTTGCTTGGGAAACAGATTAACTTGCTCATGTAGTAATGTACACCCTATGTGGTGGATTGTGTTCTTTTATTTAATAATTTTCATTTTAGTAAGCGTTGTTTCCACATAGCGATTTTGATAATTTAATTTGACTTTATATTGTCCTTGTCCCAATTTTGGTTTGTTTAGTTTGCAAGTTTTACATTTTAACTAAAGCAATCAAAAGGTAAGGGACTACAGTATATATTAACCCTATTTGATCTTTTTATTTATCTATTTTACCTCTCCTGTTTTGATCCAGTAGTTTGGAGATTTATCATTTTAAGACGTTTCACCCCATTACGTAGGCCTATGTGTGTGTAATTTAAGTATCCTGTCTTACCTGTTGAACTGACCAATGGGTGTACGAGTAAAGTTAATGTAGGCTACACATATGTTCATTACACATGTTAATATACTGAAGTAAAGTTAATGTAGGCTACACATATGTTCATTACACATGTTAATATATTGAAGTAAAGTTAATGTAGGCTACACATATGTTCATTACACATGTTAATATACTGAAGTAAAGTTAATGTAGGCTACACATATGTTCATTACACATGTTAATATATTGAAGTAAAGTTAATGTAGGCTACACATATGTTCATTACACTTGTTAATATATTGAAGTAAAGTTAATGTAGGCTACACATATGTTCATTACACATGTTAATATACTGAAGTAAAGTTAATGTAGGCTACACATATGTTCATTACACATGTTAATATACTGAAGTAAAGTTAATGTAGGCTACACATATGTTCATTACACATGTTAATATACTGAAGTAAAGTTAATGTAGGCTACACATATGTTCATTACACATGTTAATATATTGAAGTAAAGTTAATGTAGGCTACACATATGTTCATTACACATGTTAATATACTGAAGTAAAGTTAATGTAGGCTACACATATGTTCATTACACATATTAATATATTGAAGTAAAGTTAATGTAGGCTACACATATGTTCATTACACATGTTAATATATTGAAGCTATATTTCAAAAGTTGTGTGAGTCTGTGTGCATGTATGTGTGTGTGTGTGTGTGTGTGTGTGTGTGTGTGTGTGTTTGCGCATCTGTATTTGCTTGTGAGTGTGTTTTACGTGTGTGTGTGTGTTTATGAGTGCTTTATGTGGTGAGTGTGTGTGTGTTTATGAGTGCTTTATGTGGTATGTGTGTGTGTTTAGGAGTGTGCTTTACGTGGTGTGTATCAATATGTGTTTTACGTGGTGTGTGTGTGTATCAATTATTTACCTGGTGTATATGATAAGATGATCCTCAGGGTATTAGAGTGTGAAGCCTATAATTGGGCTTTGTAATGAATTGGGGTTGTGTGGGACAGGGATCTGCCTTGCTTAGGCCAATCGGCTTTCTGCAGACTCCCATATTCTTATGTTCTTATGTTCTTATATGTGTGTGAGTGTGCTTTGCGTGGTGTGTGTGTGTGCATCAGTAATCTACCTGGTGTGTGTGTGTTTGACTGTGCTTTGCGTGGTGTGTGTGTGTGTGTGTGTGCATCAGTGCTTTACCTGGTGTGTGTGTGTTTGAGTGTGCTTTGCGTGGTGTGTGTGTGTGCATCAGTGATTTACCTGGTGTGTGTGTGTTTGAGTTTGCTTTACGTTGTGTGTGTGTGTGCATCAGTGATTTACCTGGTGTGTGTGTGTGTGTTTGAGTGTGCTTTACGTGGTGTGTGTGTGTGCATCAGTGATTTACCTGGTGTGTGTTTGAGTGTACTTTACGTGGTGTGTGTGTGTGTGCATCAGTGATTTACCTGGTGTGTGTGTGTTTGAGTGTGCTTTGCGTGGTGCGTGTGTGTTTATGAACGTGCTTTATGTGTAGTATTTGTGTGTGTTTATGGGTGTGTGTGAATCTGCTACCCTCCCTGCTGTCCAGTGTCCCTTTATTTACTTATCTTCTATACTTATACTGTTTTGATAGCGTAATGGTTAGTGTGCTCAATTTCGGTGTGAGTATCCTAGGTTCGAATAAGAACACAAGAAAATGGGAGTCCACAGAAATCCGATTGGCCCACACAAGGCAAATCCCTCTCACACCAACCCCACACCAATCCTTGGAGTACCACATGTATTCATTAGTTTAATTGATTTAATTAATTAGGTTTATTTGTAAGTTGGTGATAATATGAATACATATTTTTTTCTATGTGAATTAAAGAGACAAATGGGAAAGTTGCCTGTAACAGGTGTCTCCTCCAACGTTGAAAGAATGACTGAGCCAAATTCAGGGTGCCTTAGTCAAAACGTCTGGACACACGGAGCTTGAAGCAGTTTAAGTCATAGGATGAGGGAAAGACAGATTGAGGGATAGAGTCCAAAGCTTGCTTGTTAAGTAGGAGAAAGACTGGGAAAATCGGTCCAATCTTGGGTTAGACAGTTGGACAGAGTAGGGGTGGAAGTGTGTTGAAAGGTGGGTGCCCCCACTCTCCACAAGGGAAGCGGTATACACTGAGATAGCTCTGAAGAACATTGATTAATAATAGCAGTAGAAGAGTGTGAGAGCTGCAACATTGTGGTGTGTAAAGAGCTGCAACATTGTGGTGTGTAAAGAGAGATTGTAGGGAATTAATAAGAGGCGAGTTGATGAAACAAAATGCTTTTGACTCTACCCTTTCGAGAAGTGCGGAATGGGTTGAACCTTCTCACACATGCAAACAATACTTGATACATGGGTGCACTATGCCCCTATACAGAGCAAGAAACTGTGCGGGGGAGAAGAACCCACAGAGACGGTTGAGCACTCCTAACTTGTGGGAAGCTGTTTTAGTAAGAGGGGTAATATGATTTTTCCAAGAAAGGCCAGAAGACATAATTATACATACGTATAATTATTTCTTCAAATTTTATTTACCTATTCTACCTATCTATCTATTGCCGGACGTTTTTTTTAGGGTGGCCATACACAGATGGCCCCCAAGCGGACCTATTCCCTGTTAATCTATTTATTCATCTTATATATTCTGCAGTAATGAGTGTGTTTGTGGTTGTAGAAATGGCAGAGACGGGAGCTGAGTGCGTGAACCTGGTACCCCGATCTCTACCCTCCAGTGTCCCCTTATTTATTTATGTTCTATGCTTCTTATTTATGTATATTTTGTCATTTATTTACCTACTGATCTATCCATTCCGCAGTAACGAGTGTGTTGGTGGCCGGAATAATGGCAGTGACGGGAGCTGAGTGCGTGAACCTGGTACCCTCCCAACCCTCCAGTGCCACCCTCGAAACCTCCTCCCTCTACAACATCTGGTCCCATGCCCTCCGTAACCAGAAGGACAACAATGGCCAACTGCTCCGGAATGACAACCAGAGTATGTATTTCTTGGATGTATTGTTGCTACCACCTACTTTGCCGACATGATTCTGTCCATAGTCACTTCCCCAAGAGGACCTAACTCATTATGAGAAGGACAACCTATGCCAGTGTATTTAAGGACTTACAGTGAATACCAATTAATTTAAAGTCCGTCAGACTCCGAAGCCTTCTATGAATCTTTTTAGCACTATTTTTCTAGTGGTGTGTGGCTAGTTCCTCCACTAACCTGCTTCACCCTTAGGTAAGCAGTACGGATTTGTATAAGGTTTACTCTCCTAGACAGGTTGCCGACCAAGGCTGACGAGTCGCATCCACCTGCTTTAAGAACATAAGAACATAAGAAAATGGGAGTCTGCAGAAAGCCGATTGGCCTACACAAGGCAGATCCCTGTCACACCCAACCCTAATTATAAGCCCAGCTTAAAAACACCATTAGGACTTACCTCATCGAAACGGTCAGAGGTCAGAAAAACGGGGATCTGCAGATCCCCACACCTGGGCCACACCTGACCGATCACCCTCACACCCAACCCATCTGGTCCATATGCCTATTTAATTGTATCTTAAAGCTCCCTATCGTTCTTGATCCCGCTATAGCACTTGGTAGCCTATTCCACCTATCTACAACTCTGTTACCAAACCAATATCTTTCTTGAAACTTATCCAATTTGAAACCATTTGTACGAGTTCTTTCGCTATCACTGAGCTTTAGTACATTTTTCATGTCCCCTTTATTAATCCCACTAACCCACTTGAATACCTCTATCATGTCCCCTCTAACTCTGCGTCTCTCTAACGAATGTAAGCCTAATTTCTTCAACCTTTCTTTATAGGGAAGATTTCTAATATTATGGATCATTTTTGTCATTCTACGTTGTACTCTCTCCAATGAATCTATGTCCATTCTGTAATAAGGACACCAAAATTGAACAGCATAATCCATATGGGGTCTCACTAATGACAAGTAAAGTTTTAAGATAACATCAGCAGTTCTGTTACTCACACTCCTAGAGATGAACCCGAGAATCCTGTTTGCCTTGTTTCGAACGCTTATACACTGTTTTCTAGGCTTCAAATCATTGCTAACAAACACACTTAGATCTTTCTCACAATTCGAGTTTTCTAATTCCATATTAGCTAGTTTATATTTAACATTTGTATGCATCTTCCCTATCTTTAATACCTTGCATTTGTCAATGTTAAACTTCATCTGCCAATTTACTGACCATTCGTGTAAGGTATCTAGATCTTGGAGGCACTCTATATCTCTCTGAATCAATTGTTCTCCCCATTTTGGTATCGTCTGCAAATTTACTTATCCTACTAGTTATACCTAAATCAAGGTCATTTATGTCAAGGTCATTCAAGGCTTTGGTGTCACACAAGCGCTTTTTCTGGCAATTTTCGACGAGAAAGTCTTTTGTCAAAATATTGTGTGGCTCTTTTGCATTGGCACCGGAAACTAGATCTAAGGTACATTATGTTATAGAACTTATATTTTGAAGCTACCAGACTACAACTGTCTGTAAAAATTAAACCTTTGAGAATTAAGACGCATTTTAACAGTTTATTCTGGCTATCATTAACCAATTTTATACAGATTAAGAAGACTGTGGGAATTAAAGGGGTAATTGGTAAAGCATATATCAATTAAGCCTCTGACTTCCAAATAGCCTTTCTAATCTGAAGAAAATCAACTAATAATATCCAGAAAACATAACAGAGAAGCGACATAATCCACAAGGGGTTAGCAAAAACCCCTTCCAGGCCTCCACCGTACATCTCCCAGAATCAGTCTTTCCCTCTTCCTATGACTTAAATTGCTTCAAACTCTGTGTGTCCAGGCATTTTGGCTCGGACGTCCCTTGATTTTGGCCCTGTCACTCTTTCAACTCTGGGGGAGGCACTCGATACAGGCAGTTCTGCCTTTTGTCTCCCTCACTCACATAGAAAAAGAAAAACAAAAACAAATCTACCTGATAGTTGTATACACCCAACACTGAGGACGGGATTCCCTATTACACAGGAAACGTCAATATATCTACATACAGTATTACTGGACGCTGTGATCCCCGAAGGGATGGCCACAAACGAATCGCCCCCATGCACCTCTGTCCCCAGTCAGTTGCAACGCCCCTCCTCCCATCCAGTACTGCTTTCACTCATATACTGTACTACTTAACTCCATCCTTCCACCTCTCTTTCGGTTTACTTCTCCCTCTCTGTCCTTCCACCTCACTCTAGTACACTCTCATAGTCATTCTCTCGATTCCCATACGTTCCATATGGCCGAACCATCTCGGTGTTCCTTTTCACACTTTCAGTATATCAATATATACTGTAAACAATTATGGCTATGAAAAGAGCAAGCAAAGTACCAATAATAGATTAATAACTGACCCTTTATAGGCATATCATTGGTAATAAATCTATTTCATATACAGTACTGTAATAATTATAGTGTTTATATTTTTTTACATACAGTACTGTATATATAAAATGGTATATAAAATAATGAAGGGTACAGTACTTTACTATCAATAGACTGAACTTTATATTATTCACCTTTATTATAGCTCTTCATGTTTTAATGAAGGGTACAGTACTTTACTATCAATAGACTGAACTTTATATTATTCACCTTTATTATAGCTCTTCATGTTTTAATGAAGGGTACAGTACTTTACTATCAATAGACTGAACTTTATATTATTCACCTTTATTATAGCTCTTCATGTTTTAAGGCGACGTCACATAAACTCTTATTACTTTATGTTTTAAGGTGACGTCACATAAGCGCTTTTTACTTAATGTTTTAAGGCGATGTCACATATGCTTATTACGTCAATTTTCCCTGAGCAAGTTCTTTTCTCATATAGTTTTTGGCATTATCGCTTTGGAATAGACATCTAGACTGAATGCATAGCATTATAAGAGACTGAAATAATATATAACAGTACTTGAGAAGATGCCAGACCAAAATTCCATAACAAATTGCCGGAAAAAATGCTCATGTGATACCGGCTATACTGTGTACACCTATATAGCACTGATGGGCAGGAAGATATATATATAAGGTCCTACAGCCATATATATATATATATATATATATATATAATATATATATATATTATATATATATATATATATATATTATATATATATATATATATATATATATAATATATATATATATGTATATATATTATATATATACCGGTATATATACTGTATATATATATATATATATATATATATATATATATATAGTATATATTATATATATATATATATATATATATATATATATACTGTATATATACCGGTATATATATACTGTATATATATATATATTACCACTTTTTGTACCGTAATTGAAAAAAGAAAAGAACAAAAAATAGAACTGAAATATAATAGAAGGTCCCACGTACCCCTTTCCCGTTCCCAAGTAAGCCAGTTTAGATTATTATAATGTAAAACTTGCAATATAAACAAACCAAAACAGGGACGACACAATACAAAGACAAAACAAACTACTGTACTGTATGTGGAAATAACAAACTAGTGTACTGTATGTGGAAATAACAAACTACTGTACTGTATGTGGAAATAACAAACTAGTGTACTGTATGTGGAAATAACAAACTACTGTACTGTATGTGGAAATAACAAACTACTGTACTGTATGTGGAAATAACAAACTACTGTACTGTATGTGGAAATAACAAACTACTGCACTGTATGTGGAAATAACAAACTACTGTACTGTATGTGGAAATAACAAACTACTGTACTGTATGTGGAAATAACTATAAAACACAAAACCAGAGGAGCGACCATTACTTGCATTACACTATGTCCACAAGCTTTCAATAATGTAGACCCGTTTCCTTCTATTTTTTCCCTGTTCTACCAGCAAATCAAGTGCATTTGAATGTTCGGTATCAAGCGTTGCGAGAGCATAGAATTAAAGTATAATAATTGTTGTTTTTCCAGCTTCTAGAACGGTACTGAACTCCAAATTGCTTTCTGAGAGAGAGAGAGAGAGAGAGAGAGAGAACGAATTAATGGCAGCGCAACAGCAAAGATCATTGCAGCCCATTTAAACCAGTAGACCATTCCAATCAGACCATTAAAAACGGCCCATTTAAACCAGTAGACCATTCCAATCAGTAGACCATTAAAAACGGCCCATTTAAACCAGGAGACCATTACAAACAGCCCATTTAAACCAGTAATCATTACAAACGGCCCATTTAAACCAGTAGACCATTCCAAACAGCCCATTTAAACCAGTAACCATTCCAAACAGCCCATTTAAACCAGTAGACCATTCCAAACCACCCATTTAAAACAGTACAGTAGGATCTCACATCTGACTAATATTAGGTGCCAACAAAAAACGCGTTAGATCCAGATTCGTTAGAAATAAATACATAAACTAATGGGAAAAATGGTAATTGGTGTCAACATTTAGGCCAAGTCCCCATTTTTCACCTATTTTTGCCCTTGCGAGTACTATTTTGATACACAAAATAAATACAAATCATGTAATATATTAAGTATTAGAAGAATTAATATTAAACCAATTTATGAGTGAATAATGAGGTGTGTAGGTTAGACGATGTCTAAGAAACCCGAGGCAGGGAGGCGAGGCCACTGGGAAGCGCCGCGCACCTCCTCCCCTCCACCACCTCCTTCCGAACAGTTCATTTCAACCAGTAGACCATTATAAACAACCTATCACAACCAGTAGACCATTATAAAGAACCTATCATAACCAGTAGACCATTCCAAGAAGTTCATTTCAACCAGTAGACCATTCCAAACCATTCATTTCAACCAGTAGACCATTATAAAGAACCTATCACAACCAGTAGACCATTCCAAGAAGTTCATTTCAACCAGTAGACCATTCCAAACAATTCATTTCAACTAGTAGACCATTATAAACAACCTATCACAACCAGGTAGGGAGGTGTGGTGGAGTGGTCTTGCCACTGGCCTGATAATCCAAAGGTCCCGGGTTCAAATCCCGATGTATCAATGGGAAGATATTATTGGGATGGAATTTGTGCTGTACCTGGTATCAGTGCATTACCACAAGCCCACCGAAACGTCAATAAAATACCCTCATTGTTCCCTGATTAAATAGCACTGTATGAATATTCCCATATTCAAAATATGCTATAGGGGTGCAATGCCTGGTGAGTTATCTGCTCAACAGGTGGCGTTGTGTGTGTGTGTAAGTGTGAGAGTCCGAGTGTAGGGGGTGAGACAGTGAAGCACAGGAATGAGGTGGCTTCAGAGATGGGGTCGTTTCGGGCCATGAGTGAGCACCGTGCCTCATGTGAAGGCAAGATGGCAGGTGCTCGTTGTACTCTACGTGCTTCACATGTTTCACTCCCTAGACTGGAACAAGACCTCACAGGCTTCACTGTTCATTGTAAAGCGGTGAATGTTAAGGCTCTCAGCCTATGCCCGAGAGGAAGTAAGTTGGAATATAGAAAAAAAAAAAAAAAAAAAAAAGTAAACCATTATAAAGAACCTATCACAACCAGTAGACCATTCCAAGAAGTTCATTTCAACCAGTAGACCATTCCAAGAAGTTCATTTCAACCAGTAGACCATTCCAAACAGTTAATTTCAACCAGTAGACCATTATAAACAACCTATCACAACGCTTTAGCTTCCAATCTTGGTAGATTGGGATTGACCTCCCAATCTACCAAGATTGGAAGCTAAAGCGTCACATTTTTCCTTTGCTCCTCAACTTTCTCTTCATAATTGCTGAGGGGCACAGGGCCCTGGGTGAGGCTTTGGTTTCCCGGGCATTTCCGCACCCTCCTCAGCTCCCCGCCATGGAGTGGCTTCGGTCACCCAGGCTTTACTGTGGTCGGCACGGAAGGTTCTGTGGGGGCGCTCGTTTATGGCCTTGGCCTTGCTCGGGGCCTTGGGGCTGTTCGGCCAAGCAGCTTGGGGAACAACAACAACAACAACCTATCACAACCAGTAGACCATTCCAAGCAGTTCATTTCAACCAGTAGACCATTCCAAACAACCTATCACAACCAGTAGACCATTTCAAACAGTTCATTTCAACCAGTAGACCATTCCAAACAGTTAATTTCAACCAGTAGACCATTCCAAACAACCTATCACAACCAGTAGACCATTTCAAACAGTTCATTTCAACCAGTAGACCATTTCAAACAGTTCATTTCAACCAGTAGACCATTCCAAACAACCTATCACAACCAGTAGACCATTTCAAACAGTTCATTTCAACCAGTAGACCATTCCAAACAGTTCATTTCAACCAGTAGACCATTCCAAACAACCTATCACAACCAGTAGACCATTTCAAACAGTTCATTTCAACCAGTAGACCATTTCAAACAGTTCATTTCAACCAGTAGACCTTAAAAACAACCTATCACAACCAGTAGACCATTTCAAACAGTTCATTTCAACCAGTAGACCATTAAAAACAACCTATCACAACCAGTAGACCATTTCAACCAGTATCTAACCAGTCACCCAACACATACTCACAAAGATCTTATATTGTTTTTTCCAGTTCCCCTAACGATCCTGAGCCCCGAATATTTCCTGATGGTCAACTTGGTGCCCCAGGACGCCCCACATCCGCTCTACAGTAACAAACACGTAGACCTTCGCACAGAGTTCCTTAAGGACTACATGCTCCAGGAGGCTGTTAGGTAACTTGGGATTTCGCCCTATTTTTATGTCAATTTTAAGACGTTTCGTCCTACCTGTATCGTTGTCAATTTTAAGACCTTTCATCCTATTTCATTTTCAATATTAATGTAAGACCTTGCATACCATAATAATTATTAAGTGTCCATTTTTATTCTGGTGAGGGGCGGCGAGCCTACTATTTAGAAGGAACCCGCCTTTGGCCCGAGAGATTTATCTCAATGGGGGGGGGGGGGGGGGGGGTGTCTTGGCAGTATTATCATATCCCCTTCAGTACCGGTGCCGTCCTTTTAACTATTCTGACCACTATTAGACAATTTTATTCAACTTAAAAATGCCTCCAATAATTAACTGGCTTCGAACTTTCACTGAACACGTTTTACAACCACAGATCCTTCTTAAACTGCAGAAAATTGTCAAAATATAGATAGAATAAAATTAAGAAGACGTCGCCGATACGGAAGGGGTTAAGCTTGATGGAGGAATATGGAGCACACTAAAAAAAAAAAAAAAATCCTCAAGGACTACATCTTCGTGGAGGCTTATTAGATAATTTTGGAGATCTATAAATACAGTATATTAATTTTGATCTTCCTCTATTCAGGTTTTTGTTTATATTGATTTACAGATACAGTTCTCAGCATATACAGTATAAGGTTTCACCAGTTCGAATCTTTTAACCTTTAAAGCAAAGTTCTGAAGCATCTGGGCTATAAATATGTATTGTATTGTCTTGATATTGATTCAAATGGGTGTGTCGCCATCTATGTACATCTAGGCTATTTGTATATCTTTGTTGACCAATATTCCCAGACTTTTTTATACTCAACAAGTAAGCTTTGGAACTCTCTTCCTCAATCTGTCTTTCCCTCATCCTATGACTTAAACTGACTAAAACTCAGAGTGTCCAGACATTTTGATTCCAACGTACCTTTCTGTCACTCATTCAACTTTGGAGAAGACACTAGTTACAGGCAGCTTTGCCATTAGTACTCCTTCATACACAGACAAAAACAAAAAACTATTTAAGTCCACTTATCAATCAATCTACTTATTTCTCTCCTCCCACCATATAAATCCTCTAGGTTAGGAAAAAACAAAAAAATCTTCTTAGTGAAAGGGCCAAGTTAATCTGTAGCTATTATATCCCCCAGCCCCAAAGACCCTCGTATGTCCCAGCCGGGGGGCCTGCCCGTCAACAACCTCAACGGGAAACCTGTCACCTTCAAGATCAACGCTGATGGTAAGTAATGGACAGTCAATATTTACATACATACATACGGGTTTAAAGACCGCAACCGTCCACAGTGAATGTGGCTTCCATGGTACAATCACAGTACTGCACACAGTACACAGCAATCATAACACAGTGTCTACAGTCTTTACTGCAGCACAGTACAACAAAGTCTTGCCTCAACAACGCCCCATCATGTTATCACTGTGGCTGATGTTGGTATAGTGCTAACAGTGTCTCAGCAAAACTCAATAAAGTCCCCCTGAAGCATTTGCACATGGCGAAATCGCACCACACCAGCCTTAACCGTGCTACAATAAGGCAGTAACAAGAAATCACCGTAACTGCTACAGAGGCTGACTGCACCACCGAAGTGGAGGGCGGTGGGGTCGCTGCATCCCTATGCCAGAGAGAAAGGCCGACTTGTGCCAGTGGGCTGTGAGAGTAAGACAATAGGGAACCTTGGGGCACACCATTATGGCCCCACTGCCTTCACCACTCTCAGGAAAAAAGATAGAAATAAGAATGATGAAAAAGGTAAAGTTACAACTAGCTATGGGAAGTAAAGGACACCAACCCTCACTCTGATAGATCCAGCCCACCAATATTTCAATATTTATTTATATCTATCTATTGCCGGACATCTTCCTCCCCTTTATGAAGGTGGCCATAAACAAACGCCCTCAAACCGTCCCCCGTGAGAAGGACAATCCGTGCCAGATTATTTTAAGGTGAATTCCAGGGATGAAACTTATTCAAACTACATTGTCCATTGGGATCTGCTTGGTTTTAGTTATATGATACTGAAGAACTTTCATCAATTTGTTTTAACAACATAGAAATATAGCTTATCTAAGTTATTTTATGTGGCGCGAACTGGCGTGTTTACCATGACTTCATTTTGTGCAATGGCGGGAACTCTCGAAATGGGTGAATCTGTGTTTTTTTTTATTTGAGAAACTCTTATAATTTGTATGCATGTTTACAGCTCAACATTTGGCTTCACCACTGTCTGGTCAAGGGACCGCGATATATAAATTAAACTGAAAACTATATTATCATTACGAAATAGGCCTTAGAACCGAGTTCCCTCAACTCTGGACCAGGCTAAACATGCATAAACACTGCATGTATGTTTATTGCTGGCGAGCTGGGATTATTTCTTGATGTGCACCACATCATCAGGACGTTGGTCGATCTTTTGCAGAGCTTGAGTATT
This sequence comes from Paralithodes platypus, assembly GCA_032716605.1. Classification (NCBI taxonomy): domain Eukaryota; kingdom Metazoa; phylum Arthropoda; class Malacostraca; order Decapoda; family Lithodidae; genus Paralithodes; species Paralithodes platypus. The sequence continues at coordinate 4,330,985 of CM064538.1, read as the reverse complement.
GAATTGAAAGGTATTAATTACGAAAAACAGACCTCACTCTTCAGGACCGCATATCTTGTTTACAAACGGTTTCTCTGCACAAGGGCGTCACTCCAGCTGGCTGAAAATGCCAATTCGTCACCAACGACTATATATATTAGTATTTTGTTCTGGAGTTTAATAGAATTATATCGATATTGCCCATATACATGTTACAGTATATTCATGCCTATAGTTATGACTGTGCATTAATCTTCGTTTTTTCGTTCATCCCTGTAGTTCACCTTTAACCCTTTATTGGCGGCGCGCAACTTATGTCGTGTGAAAGAAATTTGGACTAAGTGGCGGTTCACAACTTATGTCGTGTGCCATTTTCGCCACGTAATGTTGCTGAGAGAGAGAGATAAGTGGTGGCAGGAGAGTAGCAAGCGTATGACTGCTCCAGACCACCGCGGTGGACCTACTGACATGAATCCCACCCTCCCCCACCCTCACGCACTCGCTACACAGGGAATTATGTAGGGAAACTACCTAATTACATGTTTTTTGCACTCGTGTTGTGTGATCGTTGCAAGAAAACAAGGATGGTTGGGGTGTCATTGGAAAGCTCTGTTTATGCCCTTTCAGGGATAGATACTTGTTTTACGCTCTGGGTCTTATTTAGGCATGAAAATGATCACGTAAACAACCCTATTTAGGGTAAAAACACTCCGCTGGGCAGTACATATAAATTACCGCCTAGGCCACTCGTAAGGTGTTAAGGACTTACAGTATTGACCACTCAACTTTTGGTACGTCCAACTCAGAGGCCCTATATATCTTTTTATCATTATTTTTCAACAGTGGTGTGTGGATAGTCCATCCACTAACCTTCTTCACTCTTAGGTGAGCATTATGGATTTGTATAAAGTTTACTCCCCTAGACGGGTTGCCATCCACCCGAGTTACAATAATCCAACTCCTCTCTGCAATGGCGCGTATCAGAGGTGTAGTAGACTAGTTTTACACTTACATTGTGAATGTTACCACCTGATCAACATGATCTAACTGATTACAGAATACATTCATAACCACAGCCATTCCAACAGTACGATAATACTCTACACCACAAACCAACACCACCCACTACACTACATGGCAGCACACCCACAGACACCAAGAAATATCAAAACAACACCCATCACACGGTATCACACAAATACTGTCATCTCTCCCTCCCTGCCCACCCCAATCCAGCTTCCAGAAGCATATCCATACTCACATCTCTTACCATTCCATTCAATCACTCCTAGACAACACGCAACTGCAGGCACGACCTCCCGAAATCCATCCTTCTGAATCCTCCCTTTCTCGCGAGGACAGAGTCCACCTGGCCAGGCTGAGATGTGGGCACCATCCAGCTCTTCTGAGCTATCAGAAGAAACTTGATATCTCCATCTCCAGGGTGCAACACAGCACCCCATACTATTAAACACATCATAGAAGACTGCATTTTACACAATCACTTACGCCAACAACACAATCTACACTCCATGAGAGCCCTATGGGAAAGCCCGATCATAGTCATGGCCTTCCTTAGAGACTGGCTGTTCGGCCAGGCAGCTTAGGGAATGACAACAACAACTCTACATGCACCCACACACATAAGAATGTAAGAAAGCGGAAGTCTGCAGAAAGCCGATGGGCCCACACAAGGCAGATCCCTTTCACACCCGACCCATCTTGTCAATGTGCCTATCTAAATATATCTTGAAGCTCTATCGTTCTTGATCCTACTATAGCACTCAATAGCCTATTCACTATACATACACAACAATTTACCACTTGCGAATTTCGGGATATAAGATTTTTTTTTTTTATGAATAGTTTAACCAGACCACTGCGGGAAATAAGGAAGCTGGAGCTGTCTTAAGTGAAATATTTATGTGGGAGGTCTCAATATCAATCCTCACTACCACCAAACAATTTTTTCTGTATTGTATGTGGTGGTTTTGTGTTCGTTTGTTGCAAAATTTCATTTTGCTAAAGCATTATTTCCACAGTGATTTTGAGAAGTTCTTTTGTCTTTCTATTATGTCATTCCTGTTTTGTTTATTTTGCAAGTTTTACATTATAATTACTTCATTTTTCAAGCTAGATGAAGGGGTCTTAGGTGGAATATTTATGTGGGATGTCGTACATAATAATATCAATCCTCGCTACCTCAAACAATTTTATCTGTATATTCCAGGCAAGATTAACATCTCCGGTGTGGATGTGACCAAAGTGGAGACTTTGGAGGGAGGTTTGGTCTCCTACACCCTGGATGGTTTTCTCTTCGACCACAAGGCTCGTGTGGACTCGGCCTTCCATCAGCTCCTGCAATCCGAACCTCGCTACGGTGCCTTTGGACAGCCTTTGGGTAAGCTAAGTTAACCCCTTGTGTACCGGCTACGTCTTAACTTTATTCTGGCTACTATTAGACGATTTGTGTGCAGTTTATAAAGAGCTTCCAGCAATTAACAGGTTCAAAGTATCTCGTAACCCTTTTTACTATAACAGATCCTTCTTAAACTGCACTTAATCGTCTAAACATAGCTACAATAAAATTGAAAAGACATCGCCGGTAAAGAAGGGGTTAACCCATTCAGTACCGGTAATGTCCTTTTCATAATATTCTGGCAACTATTAATAATTTTTCACCAACCAACTTTACTTCTAAACTCAATGAAATCAACAAATACATGTGGCACTCCAAGGACTCAAACCTAGGATACTCGCACCGAAATTCCGCGCATTTATGCATTACACTATCTAGACAGTTAAATTAGAGCTATATGGCAGGGTGTTGATAGAGAGGATAATAAAGGAACAGAAGTTGCAATAGGAGAAGAAAAGTGCGGTTTTAGGAGGGGAAGAGAGAGTGTGGATCAGATTTTTGCAGTAAGACAGCTATGCGAGAAGTATTTAGAGAAGCATAAGGAGATATTTTGGGCATTTATGGATTTGGAAAAAGCCTATGATCGTGTGGATCGAGAAGCAATGTCAAAGATGCTAAGTATTTATGAAATTGTTGGAAATTTGTTAAGAGCAGTCAATAGTTTTTATGAAGAGAGCAGAGCATGTGTTAGAGTAGGAAATAATGAGTTATGTGAATGGTTTGAGGTAAATATAGGTCCGACAGGGTTGTGTGTCACCGTGGTTGTTTAATGTATACTGTATATGGATGGTGTGGTGAGAGAGGTGACAATGAGAACTATGGGTAGAGGATTGGTAGTAGGAAAGAATGGTAGAGATTGAGAGTTGAACCAGTTGCTGTTCGCTGATGACACAGCATTGGTAGCGGATTCTGAGGAGAAACTGAAGTGGTCAAAGTTTGGTGTGGTTTGTCGGAGGAGGAAGCTGAGGGTGAACGTCAATAAAAGTAAAGTAATGGTGTGTAATAGGGGTGATCGTAGGGTGAATCTATATGTACGGATGGATGGGGAAATACTAGAACAAGTAGTGTTTTAAATATCTAAGAGGAATAAGCAGAAACGGAGGTATGGAAATAGAGGTAAAACAGAGAGTATGTGAAGGAAGCTAAAATGATAACAAATGGGTATGTGCCTGAGTATATAGATAGATAGAATAATTAATAATATTAATAATGATTCTCTATTGACAGAACCTCAACCGTTCTAGATGAAGGAGCAGCGTTACACTCGGCACTAGCAAACGACAGAAATTGTGACCACCTTAATAATAATAATAATCATAATTTTACTTATTTAAAAGAGCTCTCATTCTCCAAAATGAATTTGCAAGCGCTCGAACACAAACCAAAAATCAATAAAACCACATTAACATATTTTACAACACAATTTACCTTATTCCATTCATTATAATCAGGCCAGAAATCATGAATCCTAACCTGTGTAACCCAGAAAGGGCTAGAGCAAATAGGCTGTAAACCTCCACACCTATTCCCTGGCTGACTCTTCCCATATGGTAGACATATTAGCTCAAATTAGTGTATTAGTGTATTAGTGTATTAATACATCTAGTGGTTTTAGAGTTATAGAGGTTAGTGGTCGAGAATGTTTTGCCTAATTATAATGAATAGACTTTAATTTCCTATAACTCAAGAAGAAAGTGAGCAATCCAAGCTGATATTGTTACCATTTGGGAAGAGTTGACCAGGAAATCGGTGTGGAAATTTACAGCCAAGTTCTGAAGCAAATGGGCTATAATTTAGAATTGTATTATCTTGTTTGAGTTCGATACTGATTCATAAGGGTGCATAGCCATTTATGCTCTTGAGTGTACAGTCGTGCTAATAAGTCATGGCTCGGCCAAAAAAGTATATTTTGTTCAATAATTGGTATCAGCAATTTCTAAGCTTAATGTATTCATTTCGAGGGGAATATACAAACTTATTTCTGCACATACCTACCCTATTCAACATCTGAACTCTGACAGACATTAATACATCATAGAGTGAGCCAAACGTAATGACTTCTGAGACATGACATTAGCGCCACTGTACAGTTGACCATGTAAGTTCTGTTCCTCTCGGTGATCTTATTATACATGGAAATATCATGCACATGATTTAATTATGAGTGTAGTTTCTTATGCAGAGGTTAACTCATCTGACTAATCCACTGATAATTATAATGTAAAACTTGCAAAATAAACAAACCAAAACTTGGACGAACACAGTAAAAAGACAAAACAACTAATAAAAATCGCTATGTGGAAACAACGCTTAATCAAAATAATAATTTATAAATAAAAGAACACAATCCACCACATAGGGTGTACATTTTCCCAAGCAAACAAAGTTCACATATAACTACGCACTATCGTCACGTTCAATTAACAGAAGCCACATTCGCAATTCAATCATACTAATTTTACTTTCATACAAAATATCATAACGAGGAACAGTACTTCTGTGTGCAATTGTACATACAGTACATACATAATGGCACACAATTGTACATACAGTACATACATAATGGCACACAATTGTACATACAGTACATATAATGGCACACAATTGTACATACAGTACATACATACAGTACATACATAATGGCACATAATTGCAAGTTAAATGACAACAAAAATAGCTTTTCTCAGATTTTTTATTTTTATTTATTTTGTTCAATTAAAGATTTGTTGGAATGTCACTACAACTTTATATGAGGAATTACTGTATTGGCTAGATCCACAGAATAGTTAATTTCAATTAGAATTATTCAGTAAAATATTAGTTTTAATCTTGTGAATAATTCATAACACTCAGACATAAAAGTTACTGGCACTGGTTGAAAGAGAAAAAGATCTATTTCTATCAGCCTACTGGGCGCTAGCTCTCCTAAGTCTTTTTTTTTATTTTTTTTGCCAGACAATGTAATTCCCGAGAAAGGGTGGCCATGACCCATTAGGCATATGTCACGAATCGCTAGGTCAAGTTGACCAGGCTTGACATCTACCAATAACATTTTGACAGTGCAGGCTCGATCTGCCGACCTTTTGATCAGCAGCCGACGCTCTACTGACTATACTAACGGCTCATAAATAAGGCTGGTTACACATAATTAGAAACATCGACTAGTAAATTAAAATGTAAAACTTGCAAAACAGGAACCGCACAATATAAAGACAAAAGAACTTATCTAAATCACTATGTGGAAATAACGCTTGAAGATTTAAACACACAGGTCTTCTATTATTTAGATCATAAGAAAGACCGTTTCTCTCAATTTTGTTTTTGTTTTAAAGAATCTATGATATATAGTATCTAAGTTTGAAAAAAAATCCGAAAATATTTAGATACTTTATTTCTATTATGATGTTGGATTTAATATAAAAAAAACATAAAAAAGGTGGTGTTTTATATCCTTTAAATATTTCTATAGGATAAGATGCATTGAGAGCTTTAATGTGTATAGGATAAGATGCATTGAGAGCTTTAATGTGTATAGGATAAGATGCATTGAGAGCTTTAATGTGTATAGGATAAGATGCATTGAGAGCTTTAATGTGTATAGGATAAGATGCATTGAGAGCTTTAATGTGTATAGGATAAGATGCATTGAGAGCTTTAATGTGTATAGGATAAGATGCATTGAGAGCTTTAATGTGTATAGGATAAGATGCATTGAGAGCTTTAATGTGTATAGGATAAGATGCATTGAGAGCTTTAATGTGTATAGGATAAGATGCATTGAGAGCTTTAATGTGTATAGGATAAGATGCATTGAGAGCTTTAATGTGTATAGGATAAGATGCATTGAGAGCTTTAATGTGTATAGGATAAGATGCATTGAGAGCTTTAATGTGTATAGGATAAGATGCATTGAGAGCTTTAATGTGTATAGGATAAGATGCATTGAGAGCTTTAATGTGTATAGGATAAGATGCATTGAGAGCTTTAATGTGTATAGGATAAGATGCATTGAGAGCTTTAATGTGTATAGGATAAGATGCATTGAGAGCTTTAATGTGTATAGGATAAGATGCATTGAGAGCTTTAATGTGTATAGGATAAGATGCATTGAGAGCTTTAATGTGTATAGGATAAGATGCATTGAGAGCTTTAATGTGTATAGGATAAGATGCATTGAGAGCTTTAATGTGTATAGATGCATTGAGAGCTTTAATGTGTATAGGATAAGATGCATTGAGAGCTTTAATGTGTATAGGATAAGATGCATTGAGAGCTTTAATGTGTATAGGATAAGATGCATTGAGAGCTTTAATGTGTATAGATGCATTGAGAGCTTTAATGTGTATAGATGCATTGAGAGCTTTAATGTGTATAGATGCATTGAGAGCTTTAATGTGTATAGATGCATTGAGAGCTTTAATGTGTATAGATGCATTGAGAGCTTTAATGTGTATAGATGCATTGAGAGCTTTAATGTGTATAGATGCATTGAGAGCTTTAATGTGTATAGATGCATTGAGAGCTTTAATGTGTATAGATGCATTGAGAGCTTTAATGTGTATAGATGCATTGAGAGCTTTAATGTGTATAGATGCATTGAGAGCTTTAATGTGTATAGATGCATTGAGAGCTTTAATGTGTATAGATGCATTGAGAGCTTTAATGTGTATAGATGCATTGAGAGCTTTAATGTGTATAGATGCATTGAGAGCTTTAATGTGTATAGATGCATTGAGAGCTTTAATGTGTATAGATGCATTGAGAGCTTTAATGTGTATAGATGCATTGAGAGCTTTAATGTGTATAGATGCATTGAGAGCTTTAATGTGTATAGATGCATTGAGAGCTTTAATGTGTATAGATGCATTGAGAGCTTTAATGTGTATAGATGCATTGAGAGCTTTAATGTGTATAGATATGCAACTTCCTGCTAATAATGCTATACCCTATTCCAAATAAGTAGGCCAACACTCTCAAAAATTAACCTCTGTAACTCACAAACTACTAGAGTAATCAAGCTAATATTGCTACCATTTGGGAAGTGTCAACCAGGGAATAGGTACGGAAATGTACAGCCCCTCAAACCCTTATAATAATACATGCAGGATAAGTAGCAATTATAAAACTGGTTAATCTATAATATTATATTTACATGATGTTTCATAAATCTTTGTAGCTTTACTCATTACAGTATGATATAATCTTTTAACAATAGTCTACATTGATTTGCACATTTCCAACCAAAGTCTACATTCATGTCTATAGTCTATTTTTATTAATTTCACTCCAACACCAAACACCTTCCCAATGAAATTAATGAAAGCATGTGATTCACCGGGATTCGAACCTGGTATAATTTTAAACTTTTTTCATTCATGCCCAGAATAAATATTGTATCCATTCATTCTATTTTAAACTTTCTCGTATAATAGTAAATTGTCTCCAAGTATTCTTATATTTTAAAAAATTCTTTATTCATTCTCATCTTTTTATTTCGGCTGACGGTAAGTTGAATCCCTTAGCAACTGATTTATTAATATGCAGTGAAATTATATGAAACTACTGTCTCGTGTTAATAATGCAAAGTTTTCAAAATCATAACCGAGCTGCCTGGAACAATGCCAAAGGTGAACAAAAAGGCTGACCTACTCACGTGTAGATCAATACATACAAGTTTAAAGAACGTTTTGTCCACAGAGAAAGTTCTTACAGTCTCACGTCCTAAATCATAGTCTTGAATATATAATTAGCAACAAAATCTTCGTTATAGCCGAGTAATGTAAATATAGACAAGACAATTTACCATCAGCTGGAAACAAAAATAGACTAAAACTTACTTTGTTGTTCCAAGAAACTATAAGGGAGCTGTGCCTATATTCCAAGGCGGTAGTAACGTTGACAATGACCACCGTGACTTATACAAGAGCCTTGCCCTGTATGAAGCGTCTGTACCACAGGTAGGAGGTAGCCACACTCAAATTGTACCTGGGGTGAACAACATCAACACATTAGTCCATTAAATACATTTCTGAAACTCAACAACTTAACTGAAATGCATGCTAAGCACAGTAATCAAAACATCAACTAAAGTCTCAACAACAAAATTGCCAAACGAAACCAAAACTAGCCAATACAGTACATGAATAATTACAATTCGTCTATCACAATAATAAAAATGCTTAAACCAAATACTTCAGGAACTCAGGCTTCACATCTGATGATGATGATGCGATTGTTTTTATCCAAGAGTGGGGCTAGGTGTGGGGTGCCCCCCTCGACCACTCAGTTTGCTTGCGAGTGCTCTACCAACCGCAATATGGCACAATATCTGGCCTACTTATTATAAATGTATGGTCATGCTAATAAGTCATTTCCCAGCTGTCATTACGTTTGGCTTGCTCTGTGCTGTATTAATGTCTGTCAGATGTTGAATAGGGTGGCTAAGTGTAGGAACACGTTTGTATATTTCACTCTATATGAAGAAATGAAGCTTAGATATTACTGATACCACTTATTGATCAAAACATACATGGTGACGAGACATCACTTATTAGCGAGACTGTACTATAGCTTGGCTGCCTTTGGGTCCTCCGGGATACGTCTCTATGACGCCTAGGAATATTGGTGATGATGACTGTAAAATTATGTATACAGTGGGATCAACCATCTCGATGGGTATTGGGACCGAAAAAAGCAATCGAGATTCGAAATATCGAGATGCGAAGTTAACTTCTTATGGGGAAAAATACAATAGGGACCAGCGAGTCGGCAAGTAACCCACATCAAATCTAACAATCACCACTTTTGACCCCGTAACTTGTACTTACGATCACCAACCAGCTGTACTAACCCAGATTATTTGGAGAGAGATACCGTAGGCTTCATAATCAAGTTACGACCTCTATACGAACAGCCAAAGGAAACTACCATAAACAAAAGTTGGAAGAAGCTGCTGGTGACGGTAAAAAGGTTTGGAATATAATTAACTCCGTTCTAGGAAGACAAAAATACACAAATTAAGTGATACATTTATTCATAACAACAATGAAATTAAAGAACCAGATGTAATAGCACACCAGTTTAATTAAAGAACCAGATGTAATAGCACACCAGTTTAATTAAAGAACCAGATGTAATAGCACACCAGTTTAATTAAAGAACCAGATGTAATAGCACACCAGTTTAATTAAAGAACCAGATGTAATAGCACACCAGTTTAATTAAAGAACCAGATGTAATAGCACACCAGTTTAATTAAAGAACCAGATGTAATAGCACACCAGTTTAATTAAAGAACCAGATGTAATAGCACACCAGTTTAATTAAAGAACCAGATGTAATAGCACACCTGTTTAATTAAAGAACCAGATGTAATAGCACACCAGTTTAATTAAAGAACCAGATGTAATAGCACACCTGTTTAATTAAAGAACCAGATGTAATAGCACACCTGTTTAATTAAAGAACCAGATGTAATAGCACACCAGTTTAATTAAAGAACCAGATGTAATAGCACACCAGTTTAATTAAAGAACCAGATGTAATAGCACACCAGTTTAATTAAAGAACCAGATGTAATAGCACACCTGTTTAATTAAAGTATGTAATAGCACACCTGTTTAATTAAAGAACCAGATGTAATAGCACAGCAGTTTAATTAACCCGGGAACTGCAGGAAGACTCTTAAGAGTTCCCCCGGCGGACTGCGGGAAAAATAAATACAAAAAAAAAAAAAAAAAAAAATTGATGTTTAAAATTTTTTTTTTTTTTCTCTGACTCTTAAGAGTCTTCCCGCAGTCCGCCGGGGGAACTCTTAAGAGTCAGAGAAAAAATAAATAAATTTTAAACATCAATATTTTTTTTTTTTTTTTTTTTGTATTTATTTTTTTTTTTTTTGCCCTTGGGCCATGCAAAACATCAGTCCTCTACCTCCCCTCCTTCCCCAATTTCCTCCCCTCCTTCAGTTATCACCTATTTTCCCTGTTATTCCCTTATTCTGAGGTATCTCCTGTGGGTTGTGGTGGTGTTCTGGATGTTGATGTTGAGAATGCTGACCCTAATACCTCTGATCATGCTTTGATTACTTTCAGCTTTGATTTCCCTAAGCCACTCACACATGAAAAAGTAATCAGATTTAGAAATTATAAAAATACAGACCAAAATTTGGCTAGCAGTGAAGTAAAACAGTACTTGGGAAGTATTGATACTTCCAACCTTACTTCAGATGAGCTGGTGGAGGTACATGGAAATGCACTTAAATTAGTGTTCGATCATCACTGTCCAGAAGTAGAGAAGAAAATCATAGTACGAGATGATTCACCCTGGTATAGCACTCGAGTTAAATTTCTTAGAAGAGCGCGTAGAAGAGCTGAACGTGAATGGCGGAAAAATAAAACTGACTCTACATGGTTGCAATATCTGTCAGCCAGAAGAGCTGTGGTCCACACAATCAAAGATGAAAAGAAAGTGTATTATCAGGGAAAAGTTGACTCATGTGGTAACGACCAGAGGAGGTTGGCTTCAATTGTAAACAGTTTACTTGGAAAAACAAGAGTCAGCTTAAGACCTTCTGTACCCGATGCCGAGTTGGCTGCCAACTTTGTGCCATTTTTTGCTGGCAAGATAACTCGCATAAGACAGGAACTGGATGATGCTTCTGTTGGTGAAGGACTTTCAGTTGTACTCCAACCCCGACACATTCCTGATAATGTCCTCTCATCCTTTCACTCAGTAGAGGTGGACATGATCTCGTCCTACATAAGAAACCTCAATAAAACATTTTGCCCGTTGGATCCCATAAATGTTTCCAAGCTACCAAGAGTCTATGATCACACAGTTGAGTTTATTTCCAAAATAATTAATAAGTGCTTCTCTGAAGGTAGCTTCCCACATTCTGAAAAGCATGCACTACTCCGACCTACTCTAAAGAAACCTGGACTTGATGTTGAGAACATGTTGAACTATCGTCCTGTCTCCAACCTGTCCTTCATATCAAAGATATTAGAGCGTGCAATACTTGACCAATTACAACCACTACTTCAGCAGAATGAAACTATCCCAATTTTTCAGTCTGCTTACCGACAGCATCATTCAACTGAAACAGCATTGATTAGAGTACATAATGATCTAGTTGAGAACATTTGCAATGGTGTGGCCTCACTATTGGTCTTGCTTGATCTCTCTGCGGCCTTTGACACAGTGGATCACAAGTTGTTATTGGGTGATCTTTATGATTGTGGTGTGCGTGACTCCGCTCTCTTGCTTCTTGGGTCGTACTTGTCAGGTAGATCCCAGAGTGTGATGGTAAATCAAGTGGTCTCGGACTCAACACCCCTGCAGTATGGTGTTCCGCAGGGATCAGTTTTAGGTCCTATCCTATTTATAATTTATATCAGCAGTTTGTCTCTTCTGCTTCGTGCACATAATGTCACCTTTCACTTTTATGCAGATGATACCCAGATTTATGTGAGAATCACAAATATAGTTGATATACGGAGTAAGATGGAATTGTTGATGTCTGATATCAAGAAGTGGATGAGAGCGAGAAAACTTAAACTAAATGATGGTAAAACTGATATTCTCATCATCCGAGGAAATAGAAGAGCTGATGATATAGTAGGTGCCCTCTCCATCAATGTGGGTGGATCTCAGCTGCGACCGGCCAACTCTGTTCGAAATCTGGGTGTATATGTGAACTCCCGATTAGATTTCAAAGAGCATGTAAACCAGATAGTTAAAAGTTGTTACTTGCACATCAGAAATCTCTATTTGGTGAAGCCGTTTATAACCAGACGTTGCCTCCTGACGTTGGTTCACACATTGGTCTTCTCTCGTGTTGATTATTGCAATGCCCTGTTGGTGGGTCTTCCAAATTATATTTTAAAGAAAGTTCAGTCTGTTCTTAACAGGGCCGCAAGACTCATTTTTGGTGTTCCACCTAGAACTCCTACTACATCTCTTCACATAGAACTGCACTGGCTGCCAGTAAGAGCAAGAATAGAATTTAAGTTGTGTTTGGTGACTTTTAAGGTTCTCAAATTTGGTGAGCCTAGGTACCTTGCGGAGCTGCTCAGGCGCCCACCGGGCCACCGGCACACCATGGTGTAGTTGTGCGTCATGACAATGACCCTTTTCGTCTTGATGAACCAAGGGCTCTCCAGCAGTCTTCTTTCTTTGAGAGGTCATTCTCCTACATGGCTCCGAGGTTGTATAACAGGTTGCCGCTGTCCATGAGACAACTGAGTTCTGTTGAATGCTTCAAGAGACAACTTAAGACTTTTCTCTTTGAGAGAAGCTATGATCTTGAGAGAGGTGTCATGACAGATGGCTATAGAGTTTAGGCTGTTTTGCCACTGCTAGTGATTGTTAAATGTGTGTTGTATATAAACCTTCTTTTGATGCATTGATTTTGTTCTTTTTTCTTTCTCTTTCCGAGCGCTAGTGAATTCTTCGGAAAAATTGGCGCTTATGAGAAATAAGTAACATGCTTATTATTATTATTATTATATTTTCGTGCTAACATTAGCGAGTTGCAAGCAGGGCATTGTCATCACTGTTAGCAAGCGAGTGCAAGAGAGAGAGAGAGAGTATCGATCGACAGTGTCTCAGTGGCCTTGGGGGAAATTGGCGGGAAAGGAGGTTGCCTCACCCATACATTCTGTAACTCGCGGCCTGTATCGCCGATTTTGACTATCCAAACGCTGTTTTCACTCGTTTTATTGTTGTAACAGGTTAATACCTTTATAATCAACCTATAATAGGCGCATATGGATAAGTATTAATGCTGTTTATGGTAAAATTAATATTTTAGTGATGGAAACAGCTCAAATACGTCAGCACAGGCAGACGTTTCTAATTACCCACATGCGCAGTTCATAGGTTAAAGAACCAGATGTAATAGCACACCAGTTTAATTAAAGAACCAGATGTAATAGCACACCAGTTTAATTAACCCGCTGAGTACCAGCTAAATATTTATAAATGTACCACCCGGCTGATTCTGATTTTTTTTTTTATTCCAGAAACAATAGCGAATGGGTTAGGAATGAAGGAAAAACCACGAAAAACAGATCAAAAAGCTCAAAAAATGGTCCTACAGAGCCCCCGAAAATGGATTTTACAAGAGTAAAAAATTGAAGGCAATTTCCCCCAAAAAACATGTTTTTGCGCGCTCACGTGGTTGGACTTTGAGAGTTTTCAACCATCGTCATGGGTGCGTGGGATACTTACACAGTTCCCATACAAATCTGAGCCCTCTAGGTGCCATAGGACCGGAGTAATTGGGACTGGACCAGACAGGACGCAACGTATGAGTCGCTGGGGTTCAGTGGGTTAAAGAACCAGATGTAATAGCACACCAGTTTAATTCATACTTTGTCAAAGTCGGGAAAATCTAGCTGAAAACATCAGAGAGTCAAATGTTTCTTTTAATTCATACTTAACCCTTCCTGCCCGGGTGTCAGTGTGAAAGGACACCACGAAATAAGGGCAGCAGCCCGGGTGTCATTTCAGGAGATAGTAAGCTTGAAAGCCTATTCAGCTTGGTCTGAACGCCATGCGTCCGACGCATGTAAACAAAGCCGATCATTGCGTCACCGCATCTCCGAAAGCAATAAGGAGACGTCGGATCAATGTTATTGTTGTGACGTCAGACGAAATTAGTGTCTGAAAATCTCCGATATTGTCAACATCGCGGAAAAATTCGCTCCACGGAAATCGTCATCACAACTGAACCAGTTGACTTAGAGAGCTCTACTCAACGCCAGTCTACAGATTGGCGTACAAAATTTTTTTTTTTTTGGGGGGGGGTTTTAAATGGATTTTCTTTTTTCCCAGACTCTTAACCTCTGAAGTGCGCATGGGGGTAATTGGAAACGTCCCCCTGTGCTGACGTATTTGAGGTGTTTCCGTCACTAAAATATTCATTGTGCCATTAATAGCATTAATACTTATCCATATGCGCCTATTATGGGTTGATTATAAAGGTATTAACCTGAAACAACAATAAAACTAGTGAAAACAGCGTTTGGATGGTCAAAATCGGAGATATAGCCCGCGAGTTGTATAATGTATGGGTGAGGCAATCTGCTTTCCCGCCAATTTCCCCCAAGGCCACTGAGACACAGTCGATCGATACTCTCTCTCTCTCTCTCTTGCACTCGCTTGCTATCAGTGATGACCACACCCTCCAATCGGATTTCTAATGTTAGCACGAAAATATACCTCAGAATAAGGGAATAACAGGGAAAATAGGTGATAACTGAAGGAGAGGAGGAAAGTGGGGAAGGAGGGGAGGTAGAGGACTGAGATTTTGCATGGCCCAGGGGCCAAAAAAAAAAAAAAACAAAAAAAAAAATTCGATGTCAAAAGTTGATTTTTTTTTTCTCTGACTCTTAAGAGTCTCCCCGCAGTGCGCCGGGGGAACTCTTAAGAATCTCCCTGCAGCTCCCGGGTTAAGAGTCTTCCCGCAGTCACCCGGAGAAACTCTTAACCCGGGAACTGTGGGGAGACTCTTAAGAGTTCCCCCGGCGGACTGCGGGGAAACTCTTAAGAGTGAGTGAAAAAAAAAATAATCAAATTTTGACATCGATTTATTTATTTTTTTATTTTTTTTTATTGATTTATTGATTTTTTTTTTTTTGGCCCCTGGGCCATGCAAAATCTCAGTCTTCTACCTCCCCTCCTTCCCCACTTTCCTCCTCTCCTTCAGTTATCACCTATTTTCCCTGTTATTCCCTTATTCTGAGGTATATTTTCGTGCTAACATTAGCGAGTTGCAAGCAGGGTGTTGTCATCACTGATGGCAAGCGAGTGCAAGAGAGAGAGAGAGAGAGAGTATCGATCGACTGTGTCTCAGTGGCCTTGGGGGAAATTGGCGGGAATGCAGCTTGCCTCACCCATACATTATACAACTCGCGGGCTATATCTCCGATTTTGACCATCCAAACGCTGTTTTCACTCGTTTTATTGTTGTTTCAGGTTAATACCTTTATAATCAACCCATAATAGGCGCATATGGATAAGTATTAATGCTATTAATGGCACAATGAATATTTTAGTGACGGAAACACCTCAAATACGTCAGCACAGGGGGACGTTTCCAATTACCCCCATGCGCACTTCAGAGGTTAAGAGTCTTCCAGCACTTGCCGGGTTAATGCCTCCAGTTACTACAGAAAGATTACTAATTACAGTTAGCCAACTGCGGGATTCCTCTCCAGGCTGTGATGGAATACCTATGAAAATATTACGAATCGTGATGCCTTCTATGTCACAAGTTGTTTTATACCTCTGTAATAATGTCCTTTTTCACGGGTATTTTTCCCGATCATCTTAAAATTGCGAAGGTGTTACCAATATATAAATCTGGAGATAAGACGCAATTTAATAATCACCGGCCCATATCCGTTTTACCTGTTATGAGCAAAATATTAGAGAAACTAATGTATAATAGACTAAATTAATTTTGTTTATCGAACTGTATAATTTCTGATGCCCAGTATGGATTTAGATGTGGAAAATCAACGGAAACTGCGCTAATAAAATTCAGTAATGACATACTTGCAGCCTTTGATAATAGACTATTTACAATTAGTGTATTTTTAGATCTGTCAAAAGCCTTTGACACAGTTGACCACCACATTCTATTAGAGAAACTCAAACATTATGGTATAAGAAATACTACATTCAGGTGGTTTGAATCTTACCTTAAGGACCGTAAACAATATGTAGAATATAATAATATCAAATCTAGTGAACTATCTTTAGCCTTTGGAGTTCCACAGGGGTCTATACTGGGCCCATTATTGTTTATTAAATATGTGAATGATTTAACACCTTAAGAGCGGCCTATGCGGTTTATTTATATGTACCGCCCAGCGGGGTGTTTTTAGCCAAAATAGGGCTGTTTACGTGATCATTTTCATGCCTAAATAAGACCCAGAACGTAAAACAAGTATCTATCCCTGAAAGGGCATAAACAGAGCTTTCGAATGACACCATAACGATCCTTTTATGATGGCTAGTTTTCTTGCAATAACCGTGCAACGCGAGTGCAAAAAGCATGTAATTAGGCACTTTCCCCATACAATTCCGTATATAGCGAGTGAGAGAGGGAGGAGGGAGGTGAGATTCGTGTCAGTAGGTTCGCCGCGGTGGTCTGGAGCAGTCATACGCTCGCTACTCTCCTGCCACCACTTGTCTCTCTCTCAGCAACATTAAGTGCTGAAATTGCCACTCGACCTATGTCGAGCGCCGCCACATAGTCCAGCTTTATTTAACTCGACTTATGTTGCTCGCCGACAGTTAGGGGTTAATTAACACAAATGTACTATTTAAAACAATTATGTTTGCAGAGGATACAACACTTTATGCCAGTCTCAGCAATTTAAATACTCTAGTGCAATCAGTGAATAATGAACTAAATAATGTCTATTGTTGGATGACCGCAAATAAGCTAACCTTAAATATCGACAAAACAAAATATATTATTCATCACAGAAAAAAGAATGTTCCTCCAAATGTAGATTCCATTAAAATAGGAAATTCAATGTTAACCCCTTATTAGTGGGGCCCGACTTAGTCCGTATCTAAAAACCTGGACTATGTGGCGGGGACCGACTTAAGTCTGTGTGCAATTTTTGAGCAAGAATGGCTATGAGAGAGAGACGAGCGACGGGAGGAGAGTAGGTTGCCTCATGACCGCTCGGCACGGACCCCGCGCGCCTACTGACATCTACTCCACACTACTCCACCCTCTCTACCTCGCCACACAGGGAATTATATAAGGAAATTACCGTATTTTAGGGTTTTTGCACTTGTGTTGCACGATCGTTGCAAGAGAACGCGTGGTCGTAGAAGGATGGTTCTGGTGTCATTGGAAAGCTCAATTTACGCCGTTTCAGGGATACATAATTGTATTATGCTCTGGCTCCTGTTTATGCATGAAAAAGAGCACGGAAACAAGGCCATTTAGGGTTAAAAAAAAAACGCTGGGCGCATAGTGGAAAAAAACTGACGGTCCCGCTCGTAAGGTGTTAATAGAAGAGCAAAATATAAAATGTCTTGGTGTTGTAGTGGATAGGCAATTGACTTGGCAGTCACATATACAAACATTAACAAACAAGATAAATAAACAATGTGGTATATTATATCTAACTCGTAACTGCTTTCCTTCGGAAGTACTTAAACAACTTTACTACTCCTTGGTGTACCCTTACTTTTCATACTGTCACACAGTTTGGGCAACCGCAGGTAAAACTTAGATAGAGAGAGTCAAATTACCGCAAAAGAAAATTATTAGGACAATCACTTTCAAAAGAAAATATGATCACACAAATGAATTATTTAAATCTCTAAGGCTTTTAAAATGGGAAGACATAAACATATGTTGCACTGCTATCTTTGTTTATAAAGCCATTAATAATTGCAATCCTATAAATATATTTAATTTCCCTCGACCCCGATGCAATGACCACCAGGGGAGCTCTGCCTGACAACTGACTATACACCTATTATAGGTTTGACTCCTGTAAGGAGATAAAGAAAACCTAATATTTAGTAGTGGCCCCATAATCATTGACGAACATGCCTATTACATAAGGCATCCTCTTCAAACACTAATCCGCCGTAGTTTGAATCTACCGCGCAGAGCATTTAAAATCTGAGGAGCCTTCATCATGAGCGCACGCGACCTCACTCATGGCTTCAGTCATTATGAATTGGGTTCTCACTACGAAAAAAACTTTGTAAAAAAAAACAAAAAAACAAAACAAAAAGAAAATAAGAATAACTATCCAATAAGCTTTCCATCATATCGTAGATGTACTTGTGTGGATCTTTGACCAGACGCTGATTCAGGCGTTATTTTTCCTTCACTGACATATCAAGTAAACCAAAATCCTTAATACATCAACGAATGGGAAGGGGATGGTCGGGAGGGCCCCAGTCGTCAATGATTACGGGGCCACTACTAAATATTAGGTTTTCTTTATCTCCTTACAGGAGTCAAACCTATCATTTATTAGTGGCCCCTCCATCATTGACGAACATGCCTGATTTCTAAGACTGGAGGGGGACATTCGTAATCATATCATAACTCTAGAAAAGCAGATAATCAAACAACCACATAGTATTCTTATTTTTGTAAAAAAGAAATATTCGGGTGCATAAACTTTATACAGCCTAAATCTTCAAAAAAGGGGTACAAGCAGGAGCGTGCTTCAAAGAAGCCTGCTTGAAAAAGGGTTAACTCTGAGACTCTGTGCACAGATCTGCTAGTTAAGAAGGAACCCCACTTAAAGTAAGTGGTGAAAACTAAAAA
This sequence comes from Paralithodes platypus, assembly GCA_032716605.1. NCBI lineage: Eukaryota > Metazoa > Arthropoda > Malacostraca > Decapoda > Lithodidae > Paralithodes > Paralithodes platypus. The sequence continues at coordinate 4,312,266 of CM064538.1, read as the reverse complement.
CTTATAAGTTTACATGTGCACATATAAACCCCATTAACTAGTGGATATATTCCTAAAAATATAACCAAACATAAATTAATTCTTGTACATTCGTAGAAGTACTGAACTCGTGTACTTATGCAGAAGTAATTACTGCAAAAGTAAAAGTCGTAGTTGCCACTACCGAGATTTCTCAAAAATCTATTGCTTTACAGCCAAAGCTACTTACAACAAGAATTGTCGTAACACTACTATTGGCTTTTAGCACAATTTCCTGCAATGAATACTACAGAGAAATTTTATAATACAATGCCTCAACCAGTATCACAGCTTGTATGTTCCGAACACATACTCCGGAGGGGTCTAGGGTGTCCTATGTCACACTGACTGCACCCCCCCCCCCCCCTTTTTCTTGAAATTAAACAAAACGTGACTAAAAGGGCCACCTAGACCCTCTGCCGTAAAGCTATACATGGCAAGGAAGGGTTGTCCAGAGCTACTGAAAGGTATCGAGGCAAAAACTCCTGATTAGAGGCCCACAACTGTGTGGACGTAATAACTTTCACCGAAAGATTATTAAGGAAACGTAAAGAGGCTGTCCCCTTGCGTAAATCGTGGGTCTTACCCACAACGCCGGGATGCTTCTCTTTAAAGTCCTCGACCAAGAGAGAAGCCAGTGTACGCTCCATCAATCGTTCACCCGGACTTGCGACCCATAAAGCACCCTGGTGATTTAGAGGTGCCACTCTTAAATATTTGGTTAGAGCTTGCACTGGGCAAAAAAGATGGTGCACCTTTCCCCTGTTTAACGCCGGCACCGTGAACTCTGAAAACACATGTTCACTGTGCTTAATCTCGGCTATGAATCCTGGGGAAGGTGCAATGTGAATACACTCATGAAGCCTATCAAACCTGAGGCAATTAGTATGTGCGTTGCTCATCGCCGCCAGCTCAGATACTCTGTTCCCGGTAGCCAAAGCCATAAGGAATACTGCCCTTTTGTAAAATCTGCAGTCTTTGGTACATACGGGAACGAGAATAACGACGATGCTTTGTCCAGAGACCATGTAGGCCTGAGCTGACGGGGAGGTGGGCGGAGTTTAAAACCTGCCCACATAAATCACTTTCAGATAAATGTTTCTGCAAGAACAGATAAATTAAATAATAAAGAACCAACGCCACCGAGGGCACAGTTTGTTTTGTTCTAAGAATTCGAGACGGAAAAGCTTTCCAATGCGATTGAAACTGTCGCTTTGTAGACTGGGTATATTGAGTCATGAATATCTTGGTCACGTCGCTACCAAAAGGTGCTAGCCACTTGGCCTCCTGAATGTCCAAAAGGAACAAGTCCGCGAGGTTTCTAGGTTGCCAATTGTGTTCTAAGTGGAACAACCCGACCAGGAGGGACACTGGGTGCGGGCACCACGTATTCAAAATGCCGGTACCACACTGCGCCGGCCACAGGGGCGCGATTAGCGAGACTACGCCTCGCTAATCCTGTAGTTTGTTGACTACGTGGCACATTAGAGACGCGTCTGGCGGCGGAAAAGAGATAAATGGAACTCAACCTGTTCTCGTCCGTCATCAGAACGTCAGGTCTGCCCGCCGGCGTTATCGTCCGGCGGGTGAGGTACGACTGTGAGTATCGCCATACACCTTGGTTGTGGCTGTCCCTCGCTTGCGAGCTCGGTATACTCCCTGAACGGGTAGCCCTCGTCCGAGTCCCGTAAAGGTTTATGATAATTAAAAGCTCCCATAGCTCATTAACACATTGAAAGCAGAGCTGGTGAGCAAAATCATAAAGTATACTAATTAATTTAATTTATATTTAATTGTATTAAAATAAATTACTATAAATAAACACAATATTATCATAATATAATCATAGAAAATATATATGTTTATTATGATTCAGCTATTAAATTATTTCATAAACAAATAAAAATAAGATAGGGCTACCTGAGCTTAACGGCGTTGAACATACAGCCATGAGAGGTTCAAGTGCCGACACGACAGAGACTGGGGGAAAACTACCCCGCCCCCGGGAACTACCTGGTCACCTGGTGCAACACCGGTAATCCGCCCTGGAAAGATAATTTTCCGGGGATTAAAGCTCATAGGGTTACACCCAAAAAACGGTACAAAATATGTGCCTCAAAACCGGCGGTCAACGAACCGTAGCACTCCACCACTACTTTTCGTTGTCCTTTAGTATCATATTAAAGATTTCAGCATATCTTTACCTGTCCAGAAGATTTAAGCATATCTTTTGAATCCTCATAAAGATGAAGCATGTCTTTATTAAAGATGAAGTCTTTCAAGTATCCCTTTACACTTGAAACACTAGTAAGATTCCGGCATCTTTTTATCCCATAAAAAGTCTAAGCCTATCTTAATCTCTAATCTGGCGTCACCCAGAAGCCCTCATAGATCGCCATCTTGAAGGCCGTGATACCCTATTGTATCAATCAATTGTTTGGCAAATTATCGCGAATTGCAAATCAGTTAATATAACCACCCAAAGGTACAACCGCCGGGTTTTATATGCAATGTCAAACCAATTGTACCTGCCCCAGACCTCTTTGTAAAAAGGTCGCCGGGAGGGAAAGACTAAACAAACAAATGGCATTGTTTCAATGGCTTATTAAAGATTTCAGCATATCTTTTATCTGCCCAAAAGAATTAAGCATAACTTCTTAATCCTCATAAAGATGAAGCATATCTTTATTAAAGATGAAGTCTTTCAAGTAACCCTTTACACTTGAAACACTAGTAAGATTCAGGCATCTTTTTATCCCATAAAAAGTCTAAGCCTATCTTAATCTCTAATCCGGCTTCTCCCAGAAGCCCTCATAGATCGCCGTCTTGAAGGCCGTGATACCCTATTGTATCAATCAATTGTTTGGCAAATTATCTCGAATCGCAAATCCGTTAATATAACCACCCGAAGGTACAACCGCCGGGTTTTATATGCAATGTCAAACCGATTATACCTGCCCCAGACCTCTTTGTAAAAAGGTCGCCGGGAGGTAAAGACCAAACAAACAGACAGCATTGTTTCAATGGCTTTGAAAAGCAGAGAAAACCAAGTCCAACAGGTGTCAGCCTGATCACCTAGAAAACTGTGTGGAGCCCCCCTCGACGGGAATAAACCAGAAAGCCTGATCCCAGGCTCGACCCTAGAAAACGCAGTTTCTGATGAGCCCTCAAGCGACCAAACTCGTCGGGGTAACTTACCTATTTTAGTCATCCTGACTAAAACTCGGTAAACAAAAACGGTGTTCTCGGAGCAATGAGAAAAACGCCGGAAAGGTAACCCACACTAAACTATACATTACAGGAGGGCGTAATGCATAAAGCAATGAATAACACAGGAAGCCTGATCCCAGGCTCGACCACAGAAAACGCAGTTTCTTATGAGCCCTCAAGCGACCAAACTCGTCGGGGTAACTTACCTATTTTGAGCCATTCTGACTAAAACTCGGTAAACAAAAACGGTGTTCTCGGAGCAACGTGGAGGTGTACGTGGAGGTTGTAGGGATCGAGTTCCCGTTGTATTTACTGAGTGCAGTGTTCCTGTGGTGGGTGAATAGATTCAGCCGAGGTCGGTGGTTCGTGTGGGCATCACTGTAGCTGTAGGTCAGGTTGGATTGTAGTTTGTGGTCGCAGTTTCTGGAGCGTTGACGGAGCTTGGATGGGGAACTGCGATGTAGCGTAGGCCTAGGCTATTCAGCGCCGCACATTTCTACAGGGATATTCTCACCGTGAGGTAAAGGTACTAACATTTCGTATTTCAACCACAGTTACAGGCTTAATGATAGCCTCTTCCAGGATTCGTCTGTGAGTTTCTGTGAGAATACCTTCACCTGACTTGGCTTGATCGGTATATGCCTATAGGCCTAAATGCAGTAGCCTCTTCATATTTTGTCACCAACACACTTTACTTCTAAACTCAATTAATGAAATCAACAAATACATGGGGCACTCCAAGGACTCGAACCTAGGATACTCACACCGAAATAAAAAAGTAGTGTTGTGCGAGTAGAGTAATAAAGGTTTATTTTAGACACCCATATAATACTTAGTTTTCTGTTTAACTCGGTAAGAAAGAAAACGAATATATTAGACCGATAACGTCTTTTGAGTGGTAAGACTTTATATATAATTTATAAAAACATATTTATTGTATGTCAATATTATTTAAATATGATTGCACGTATACTAATAGAAATAGACAGAACTTTTTGTGCTAAAATAATAATAATAATAATAACAACAATTATATCACAATTTTAAGATTTGACAGAGTGCGCCAGCTGTTCGCTGACTATATAAGGCTCGAGTCAGCTGTCATAATTTATTGGAGACTGAGCGCTGGAAGCGGTGGATGAGATTTCAATCTCTCTCGGCAACACTTAGTTGCCACCACCCCCATTCAGCAGAAATGACCACTACACGTGTGTATTGCCGAAAGGAGAGGTGTGTTCTTCTGGGGAAGAAGTTTAAGAGCCTGGTCGGCCTGAAAGTCGACAGGCTTGGAGCTTGGACGAGGAAGCATGTGGACCTGAGGAGGAAGGTGGATGTAGCGGTTCCGGTAATGAAGGCTCTGCGGCGGAGGCTACTGTTTGAAGGCAAGGTAATGGGTAAGTCAGTGTTGGTGGGTGTTGGTAAGACTCTGGTACCGGTAGTTAAGGGTGTAGGACATGTGGTGTTGGAAGTTGCCAAGTTTGGAGCAGTGTTGTTGGGTATTGGGTTGGGGTTGGTTGTTGTTGCTGTGGCAGTGGCTGGGAGTGTCGTGGTGGTTGCCATACTACCAGTGGTCAAGTTGGTACCAGTGATTGTCAAGGCTGTCGAGCCTAGGGTAGTGGATGGCAGGGTTGGCTAAGGAACTCCAATGTATTTGCTCTAGTTTGACACCTTGGCAGCGGCTTAGGCTATGGTTGTGGATGGGGAAGTTGGTATTATTCTATAATTGCACCTATACGAGCTAAACAAATTATTATTGTATTTAACAGGAAGGTATGATGAGGTAAGTGATGTGGTATAGGTGGCAATATGAGGAAATGGATGATAAGGGCATTCCGCCCCCTCTGACCCCCTTACGAAAATCTACGGTTACTCACTCCACCCCAACTGGATATCTACTGTTTTACCCAACCAGCGGGGGTGTGGGGGCGGCAGCCCCCTCCCATAATACTAGGTTAGGTTAGGTAAGGTTGTTAGGTTAGGCTAATGTCTCTGAAACAATGTAAAATCTGTGTCACATCTAGATTGATAGACTTTTGTCAGACGGGGCGGAATGCCCTTATAATCCATTTCCGCATATTGCCACCTATACCACATCACTTACCTCATCGTACCTTCCTGTTAAATACAATAATAGATTTTTTAGCTCGTATAGGTGCAATTATAGAAATTTACCGGGAAGTTGGCTAAGGGATATAGCCTAATGACATTTATAGGCTATGGTGTAATTTGCAAATTTGATGAAGCAAACTTTCAATTTACTAGTTCAATAATAGCCTAGCCGACCTGTTCGGTCAATATTTACGAGTCACACCACAGCTGGAATCTCATTTCTAAGGGTAGTTTTGGGTTCCTATCATTCTATGCTTCATTGCTATATACTTTTTATCCACCGGAAAATAGGCTAGGCCTAGCCTATATTTTTTTCTTGGGTTTTTTTTTTTTTTTTAGCATTAACCTAGGCTAACCTAAAAACCTAACCTAACCTAACCTAAATGTATTTGGGGGCTATTAGGTTCGGTTAGGTTAGGTTTTTTGGTTAGGTTAGGCCTAATCCTAAAAAAAAAAAAAAAACCCAAGAAATGTTTTTTTTTCCGGTGGATAAAAAGTATATAGCAATGAAGCATAGAATGATAGGAACCCAAAACTACCGTTAAAAATGAGATCCCAGCTGTGGTGTGACTCGTAAATATTGACCATATGTTCCTATCATTTTATGCTTCATTGCTATATAGCCTAGGCTACTTGTTATCCACCGGAAACAATTTTTTTGGTAAAAATTGAAGAGACCCCAGACAGCCTTTTTACTAGTTAATTCTAGTTTTGGTAAATCTACAGTTATACTACCCCTCCCCCACTACCCCCCACCACCTCCCCCCTTCAAAACACGCCTTTTAGCGTGTTTTTGGATGGTTCAGCAGATGTGGAAACTGGAAAAAAACTTATTTTGATAAAAAATTATCACCAACCAGATAGAGTTTTTCAGGCAATTTGTTGATGTTTTTAATTTTTTCTTTGATATACAGTGTTGTTTAATACCGAGGACCGTCGCATTTTAGTATTTTTAACATTAGCCTAACCTAACCTAACTTAACCTAACCTAACCGAAAAGTAACCTGTCTCCGCGACGGTCTAAACTCCCCCTCACGTTCCCTGTTTATGGGTGCGCGACGGTCTAAACCCTGCTCACGTTCCCTGTTTATGGGTTTGCGAAGGTTTGTAATACTTCAGTGTATCTATTTCAAGTCAAATATACATTTCCGCGCATCATCAAACCATACTAAGTCTGCTACTAATAATATTAACCCATTAGTACCAACAGAATAGCGACAAAATAGGGGTAGTATAACTGTAGATTTATCCTAGTTTTTTGTTTATTTGTCTTTGATATAGGCCTACAGTGTTGTTTAATACCGAGGACCGTCGCATTTTAGTATTTTCAACATTAGCCTAACCTCACCTAACCGAAAACTAAACAGGGAATGTGAGCTGGGTTTAGAACTAGACCGTCGCGTACCCATAAACGGGGAACGTGAGCTGAGTTTAGACCGTCGTGCACCCATAAACAGGGAACGTGAGCTGGGTTTAGATCGTCGGTTAGGTTAGGTTAAGTTAGGATAGGTTAGGCTAATGTTGAAAATACTAAAATGCGACGGTCCTCGGTATTAAACAACACTGTAGCCTATATCAAAGAAAAATAAACAAAAAACTAGGTACGATTTTAATTACTGGACACCTATTTGACAGGTACCACCGAGGATTTAATACATATTTTTTGTTGGTTTCCACGCATCCAACACCAAGCTACATCTTTTTCTGGTCCGGTAATAGCCTAGTATTGAAAACGATATAATAACTTTTTAAATGTGGTTTTCGCCGAGAATAAATCGGGGCGTTTGTGCCGAAAATCGGCGGCGGGGGGAGTCCGTCGTCGTTTCGGATCGTCGCGGTTTGTTTACCCAGGACGCTCGAGGTTACTACGGCCAGCTGTTTTACTTGCCTCCTGCTGGCCACATATATGACGATTATTATAATTCACAGGGGGGGGGGGGGGGGGGGGGGGGGGGGGGGGGGGGGGGGGGGCGGGGGGGGGTGGGGGGATGGGGGGGGGGCGGGGGGGGGGGGGGGTTGGGGGGGGGGGGGGGGGGGGTTGGTCGCGGGGGTGTTGTTGGGGGGGGGGGGGGGGGGGGGGGGGTGGGGGTGGGGGGGGGGGTGGGGGGGGGGGGGGGGGGTGGGGGGGGGGGGGGGGGGGGGGGGGGGGGGGGGGGGTGGTGGGGGCAGGGCCCCCCCTCAACCCTGTCCTGTATCCCACGGCCTATAACGCAAGTCTTGATCAAAAAGTGGACCCAACAACTGGTTATTATAAGCTTAGCCATTTGAAGTCGACCGCCAAGGCGGCTGGACCGGGAAGTCACTCCGAGCGTAAAGTAAACAAATCGACGCGACTTCCATGAACGCAACCGAGTTGTCTTTATATTTCGTCTCATATTATCATTATTAAAGTTACCCCATTGCTTTTTTAGTGTTTCGTACACCAGAAAAGGGTGTAGCTTGGTGTGGGATGCGTGGAAACTGAAAACAAATATGTATTAAATCGTTGGCGGTACCTGTCAAATAGGTGTCCAGTAACTAAAATCGTACCAAAAACTAGAATTAACCAGTAAAAAGGCTGTCCGGGGTCTTTTCAATTTTTACAATTTTGTTTTCTTGGCTTTAGGCTATTTTTATTTTATTTTTTAGCATTAACCTAACCAAAAAACCTAACCTAACCTAAATGTATTTGGGGGCTATTAGGTTAGGTTAGGTTAAAAAGTATATACTCTAGCAATGAAGCATAAAATTATAGGAACCCAAAAGCCAAAACTTCCATTAAAAATGAGATCCCAGCTGTGGTCCGGCTCCTTTATATTGACCAATTTATATACTGTGTAGCCTAACCTTTTAAAGTTCTGGTAAGGAATAAGATTCTTTGGATTTTTTTTTTTTTTTGTGCTAGGCCTAGGCCTAAGAACATTCGGCAAGAATGTTAAGTGTGGGCGTACCGCCAGCCTTGTTTACACTACGCGTAGTGGCGTCGGGCCTTTCCCATCATGTTCCCGTCTATTTTGACTGCCTTTGGATATAAAGATACATTAGCCTAACCAAACAACCTAACCCTAGTATTCATGTAGTAATGACAGGGGGCAAATAGCAGAAAATATAGCGTCGAAATAGACGGGAACGAAACTGCGAGCGCACAACATGACGACCGTACGCCCGATCACTACATCCATCCCGAACATTCTCCAGGTTTTTATGATAGGCCTAGCCTAACACTTTTTTTTTAAAGTTTGTTTTATTGTTATAGGCCTAGCCTATGGTGTCACCTGGAATCCTGGATGGATTCTCAAAATGCCCTATTATAGAAGACCACTGCATGCTAGATGATCTTAACCCCTTCAGCACGGTGACGTAATTGTCATCATATTCTGGTTAGCATACCATTCAAAGATTTTCTTTTGCTGTGATCTAGCTCCAGAACTCAATAGTGGTTCATACAATCTATGATCTCAATAAACCCTCTGAATAGCATAGGTCCTTCTTAATAGCGGTGTCGGACGTTTGCCATTGTGTTCTCGTCTATTTTGACAGCCTTGGATACAATAATATGTTGAGGGGGGCTTTGCCCCCATCACCCCCCCCCCCCATGACATATTGTCATCATCAAATATATTGCCAGCAGGGGGCAAATAAGCCGTCAAAATAGACGTGAACTTAACCACGGCGATCGACAAATGTAAACATGACGGCGGCGTCGGACGCTTGCAGTCAAGTTCCTGTCTATTTTGAATGTCATTGGATACAATAATATGTTGAGGGGGAGCTTTGCCCCCCTCCCCCCATGACATATTGTCATCATCATATATATTGTCAGCAGGGGGCAAATAACCGAAAAAATCGCCGTCAAAATAGACGCAAAGTTAACCGCGGCGATCGCCTTATTTAAACATGACGGCCGTACACCTGGAAACTACATCCATCCCAAACTTTTTTTTAACCCTCGGCAAATGAAAAAGTATGGTAGGCTATTAAAATGTCTTTTTTGTAACAAGGTTGTCAATATGGTATTTCCAGTTATCGACAGCTCTAAAGATCATTTTAACCCCTATGTGTCGGCACGCAACATAAGTCGAGTATAATAAATCTGGACTATCTGGCGGCGCGCGACATAGGTCGTGTGGCAATTTCAGCACGTAATGTTGCTGAGAGAGAGAAAGTGGTGGCAGGAGAGTAGCGAGCGTATGACTGCTCCAGACCACCGCGGTGAACCTACTGACACGAATCCCACCTCCTCCCTCCCTCTCTCACTCGCTACATACTGAATTGTATGGGGAAAGTACCGAATTACATGCTTTTTGCACTCGTGTTGCGCGGTTGTTGCAAGAAAACTAGCCGTCATAAAAGGATCGTTATGGTGTCATTGGAAAGCTCTGTTTATGCCCTTTCAGGGATAGATACTTGTTTTACGCTCTGGGTCTTATTTAGGCATGAAAATTATCACGTAAACAGCCCTATTTTGGCTAAAAACACCCCACTGGGCGGTACATATAAATAAACCGCTAGCCCGCTAATAAGGCGTTAGAATGTGTTTTAACCCTTGGAAAAACCTAATAATTATAAAGTATGCTACTAAAATGTAATTTTCGTAACAAGGTTGTCAATACTGTACGTTACTTTCCTATTATCAACGTACAATCAAAGCTGAAGATTGCAGAGTGAACACCGTAGATTTCATCGACTTTTCTTTCGCTAGGCTACGCTAGGCTAGGCAAGCGTACGGTAGCGTAATTTACACTTGTAATTATTTCAATAAAAGTTAGTTATTATTACATATTTTTGTGTCTCTTTCACTTGCCCATATTGTTATATTGTTATATTGTTACTGGAAGGAGAAGGCGTGCCGACAGCCGACGCTGGGGTCGCCCGCATCTTCACTAACCACTTCATCGTCAAAGTCGCTCCCAAGTTCACTCAGTTCACTATATTCACGAGCACCGCATTCACCATCGTCATGATCGTCCTCATCGGTACTAATAAAGCCCAGAAACTCTAATCCATCCGCCACTACACTAACCACTTGTTCATCGCCAAAGTCACTCCCAAGTTCACTATATTCACTCAGTCCACTATATTCGCTTAGCTCTTCCAGATTGTGTGCAACACCACCGGGACTTAGCACTGTTTTCTTGGTTGTTTTAGCCTTGCTTTTGTTAGGCGTACGGGACGCGGCGGCGGGCGTCGATTCGGACACAGCGATTTATTTTCGATTACCACCATCCATCTTGGATGCGCGAAGAGAACTGATGCTGCCTGTTAGTTTGTGCTTGGTGGCGCTGCGGTAGCCCACGTACAAACAAAAATCCGCCCGCGCGATTTAAACCCTTTGATTTTGCCTCATTTGAAGCCTCCCGGATTCATAACCAATATTTGCTTTGCCTCATATGAGGCCTCCCGGATTCCATGGGTTAACGGCCAGCAGGATGTGAGAACACTTGGTTAGGTTAGGTTTTATCTATCTATCTACTGTACAGTACTGTAGTAATGAAGGGTACACCTGGAAGCATAATGGGCTGGGGTGTGGTGGCGGCTTCGCTGCCTGGAACGTCACCATTAGGAAAAGAGACTGAAACTGCACGTATGTGTGGAACTCTCGGTCTTAAAATTTGATGAATGTATGTATGTATGTATCTACATCCACACCACACCTTTCTCGTACTTCCTCATTCGTCTGTCTATCCTTCCATGTAACTCCTTCCACCCCTCTCACTTATGGTTTGAGTCTCTTCACCAACGTCCATGCTTCGTTCCTGTAAGTCAATGTCGGGATTACCACACTGTCATGCAAGGATTTATTTACTTCCATGCTGACCACCCTATTTCTTGTTACTGCTTTCAGCGTTCCTACAACCCTCTTCCCCTGTTGCACCCTCTCCCGCACTTCTTCATCCATACTCCCATCTTTACTCAACACACTGCCCAAAGACCGGTACTTAAATGAGTTGACATTCTCCATAGCCTGACTGTTCAACCTCACCTTAAACTCTGTGACTGCACCCCTTTCAAAGATCATAACCTCACTCTTCCCCGCATTTACCTTAAAATTCTGTTTTTCACACACTGTTCCAAACATATTTACCGGACCCTGCAACTCCCATTCACTATCGCTCACCAGAACTGTATCGTCAGCAAATAGCAGTATATGTAACTTCCACTGGTTTCCTTCCCTTATCAGCGGTACACCAACATCCTCTGCTCTTCCTTGTATTTCTTTCATGACTCCATCCATATATATATTGAACAACCATGGGGACATCACACACCCTTGCTTTACAGTAACCCAACATTCAGATCAAAGAACTTGCTCTGTCCATTCTCTACATGTACTGACGCATATGCACCCTCATACAGTACATGCTCTTCACCGCTTTCAGCAACTTGCCATCTATTCCGTATATTCTCAGTACTTTCCACAGACCTTCTTTGTCATAGGCTTTCTCCAAGTCCATAAAGGCAGCATACAACGTATGTTCCTTCTCCAGATATTTCTCCACAACACATTTCAAGGCAAAAATCTTGTCCACACATTCTCTTCCCTTCCTAAATCCGCCCTGCTCGTCACCTACCCATTTCTCCGTTCTCGCTCTAACTCTCTCAATCACTACCCTACTGTACATCATCCCTACTATGTTTAGAATATGTACTATTAGAATATTAGTAATATGATACCTTGTATATATTTAGGCAAATGTTTGCTCCATTTATTTAAATAATAATAGGTGGCATTGCTGCATTACCTGTGTTCATATTTGCAACTGAATATAATAAAGATAATCCAGCCAAACTAATGAAGTGGTACTTATAAAATTTGTATGTGGTACCGGTATGCTATTAAATATACTTACTGTAGTTGTATTAAGCTTAGCAAAGAATACCAAACTAGATAGGGTAGTCTTGTCAAAACAATTTACAGTATACAGTATGTACAGTACCGGAATGATGATGATTGTATTAAAAGTTAACAAAATGTAATGTAAACATGCTATTTTTCAGTGGTGTAATCTAGACCAAGGCAGAACATGAGGTGCTGTGGTTCTATGCCAAGGTGTCAACGGCTGCACAACGAGCTATGATGCAAAAGATCCAGGCCGACATGAAGGAGTACCAGCTGGAATCTATCTTCCAGCACCACAGCTACTACCACGATGGGCGTCGGCACCACCAGGGATACGCCAGCCATTGTGACTCTGGGTGCAACTCGACCGTCCTGCATTATGGCCATGCTCTTAAGGCAAGGATGGTAAGTTATCTATAGTATAGATTACTGTAGCTATAAGGTCAGGTAAGCATGAGGAATAGATGGATAATAATAAAAACTATTTGTCTACAGCCTAGGAATAGATGGAGTGTGTGGGGAAATGCTGAGGTATGGTGGTGAGATAGGGCCATTTGATTAAACTATGGTAAGAGCTTTCCCTGCAATCTTACCCGGCCCAGATTGACCCTTATCGCTTATCTGTATAAGGGTCGGAAAAGGTCGTAGGGAAAGCTCTTACCATGGTTTAATAAAATGGCCCATAGTGATTGAATGGGTATGAAAAATGTGTAAAATAGCATAGAAGGGAAGTGAGCCAGATGACTGGAAGACAGGCATAGTAGTCCCCCTGTATAAGGGTAAAGGGAAAAGAGGAGTGTTTGGTAACCACCGGGGGATTTGTCTTCTAAGCATAAATGTTCCTAGGCCTAAGGGAGATCATCCGGGTGGTGGAGTGGCAGTTGTCTACTCCACATCTCTGGTGAATATCTTGCAAATAAGCCATAACCCAGCCCCTCTTTATTATGAACTGTTGGAAGTGGAAATAAAACTCCATCAACAAATTCTAAGAATGGCAGTTGTCTATAGGCCTGGCCATCGTGGCACAGATAGGGGTTTTATGGAAGAGTTTGGGCAGTTTCTCGAGGAATTTTCTGCTAAAACCGGAAGACTTTTGATATGTGGAGATTTTAATTACTGGGTTGACAGCCCTCATCTGAAGCCATTCTCTCCTGAGTTCCTTGAGTTGACTGATCAGAACAATTTTGTAAACCATGTGTCCCACCCAACTCATATCTTAGGACACACCCTTGACTTGGTTTTCTCTCCTGTGGGTTGTGGTGGTGTTCTGGATGTTGATGTTGAGAATGCTGACCCTAATACCTCTGATCATGCTTTGATTACTTTCAGCTTTGATTTCCCTAAGCCACTCACACATGAAAAAGTAATCAGATTTAGAAATTATAAAAATACAGACCAAAATTTGGCTAGCAGTGAAGTAAAACAGTACTTGGGAAGTATTGATACTTCCAACCTTACTTCAGATGAGCTGGTGGAGGTACATGGAAATGCACTTAAATTAGTGTTCGATCATCACTGTCCAGAAGTAGAGAAGAAAATCATAGTACGAGATGATTCACCCTGGTATAGCACTCGAGTTAAATTTCTTAGAAGAGCGCGTAGAAGAGCTGAACGTGAATGGTGGAAAAATAAAACAGACTCTACATGGTTGCAATATCTGTTAGCCAGAAGAGCTGTGGTCCACACAATCAAAGATGAAAAGAAAGTGTATTATCAGGGAAAAGTTGACTCATGTGGTAACGACCAGAGGAGGTTGGCTTCAATTGTAAACAGTTTACTTGGAAAAACAAGAGTCAGCTTAAGACCTTCTGTACCCGATGCCGAGTTGGCTGCCAACTTTGTGGCATTTTTTGCTGGCAAGATAACTCGCATAAGACAGGAACTGGATGATGCTTCTGTTGGTGAAGAACTTTCAGTTGTACTCCAACCCCGACACATTCCTAATAATGTCCTCTCATCCTTTCACTCAGTAGAGGTGGACATGATCTCGTCCTACATAAGAAACCTCAATAAAACATTTTGCCCGTTGGATCCCATAAATGTTTCCAAGCTACCAAGAGTCTATGATCACACAGTTGAGTTTATTTCCAAAATAATTAATAAGTGCTTCTCTGAAGGTAGCTTCCCACATTCTGAAAAGCATGCACTACTCCGACCTACTCTAAAGAAACCTGGACTTGATGTTGAGAACATGTTGAACTATCGTCCCAACAAAGACCCCACGCTACCCTCCTCGCACCGCCCCATCACACTCCTTTGCTCCCCCTCCAAAGTCATGGAACGCCTAGTATTACAACTAATTACACCTGACCTACCCCTAGCTCCAACACAACATGGCTTTAGGCCACTGCACTCCACAAACACTCTTCTCACAGACCTTACACAAAGAGCTTTCGACGGCATCAATTCAGCTAGACCACCACACAGATCACTATTAGCCACACTCGACATTAGTAAAGCCTTCGATGCCATCCCCCGCCACAACCTAACAAACAAAATCTACAACACAAACATGCACAACAACACAAAACGGTGGCTGGCCAACTTCCTAGCAGGCAGATGTGCACACGTATCTTTTGCCGGTCAGTCATCTAAAATCAGAAACTTTCCAAACGGAGTCCCACAAGGATCCGTCCTATCGCCCGCACTCTTCAATCTGTACATGCACGATATAACTACACCCAATACGCCCCAAATAAACTTAGCCTCCTATGCAGATGACATAACACTCACATGCCACACCATGACCCAAAAAGAGCAACAGATCTCCTTCAACCCTATCTCAACACACTACATGGCTGGTGCACTACAAACAGACTTAATCTAGCCCCAGCCAAATCCACCGCAACCCTGCTCACAAGTTGGACAGGAGAACACGAATACATCCCTCAACTCACCATAAACAACACACCCCTAACACATACACACACACCCAAAATCCTAGGAGTAACATATGATACTCATATGACATTCAAACAGCACACCACAAACATTAAAAAGAAACTGACACCCAGACTTAACGCCCTCAGGTCACTTGCTCACACAAAATTTGGACACAACAAAGAAACTACCACCACAGTATATAAACAATACATAAGATCAGTGATGGAATACGCAAGCCCAGCCTGGGCTTCTAACCTAGCTGAAACACATCATAAGACCTTACAGACTATTCAAAACAAAGCCCTGAAGATCATTACAGGCTGCACAGCTACTGCACCCACAGATCACCTACATCAAGAAACCAAAATCCTCAAAGTCAAAGACCATCTGGACATGAGAGGCACTCAATTCCTGGCAGCAGCCTCCACGAACCAAGACCACCCACTAAACTACATGGCAACACACCCACAGACACCAAGAAATATCAAAACAACACCCAGCACACGGTATCACACACAATTATTGTCCTCTCTCCCTCCCTGCCCACCCCGAACCAACTTCCAGAAGCACATCCATACTCATATCTCTCACCGATCCATCCACTCACTCACAGACAACACACAGCTGCATGCACGACCTCCCGAAATCCATCCTTCCGAATCCTCCCTTCCTCGCGAGGACAGAGTCCACCTGGCCAGGCTGAGATGCGGACACCATCCAGCTCTCCTGAGCTATCAGAAGAGACTGGATGACTCCGTTGTCGACGCCTGTCCGGGATGTAACACAGCACCCCATACCATTAAACACATCATAGAAGACTGCATTTCACACAACCACTTACGCCAACAACACAATCTACACTCAATGAGAGCTCTGTGGGAAAGCCCGATCGTGGCCATGGCCTTTCTCAGGGACTCGGGGCTGTTCGGCCAGGCAGCTTAGGGAACAACAACAACAACAACAACAACTATCGTCCTGTCTCCAACCTGTCCTTCATATCAAAGATATTAGAGCGTGCAATACTTGACCAATTACAACCACTACTTCAGCAGAATGAAACTATCCCAATTTTTCAGTCTGCTTACCGACAGCATCATTCAACTGAAACAGCATTGATTAGAGTACATAATGATCTAGTTGAGAACATTTGCAATGGTGTGGCCTCACTATTGGTCTTGCTTGATCTCTCTGCGGCCTTTGACACAGTGGATCACGAGTTGTTATTGAGTGATCTTTATGATTGTGGTGTGCGTGACTCCGCTCTCTTGCTTCTTGGGTCGTACTTGTCAGGTAGATCCCAGAGTGTGATGGTAAATCAAGTGGTCTCGGACTCGACACCCCTGCAGTATGGTGTTCCGCAGGGATCAGTTTTAGGTCCTATCCTATTTATAATTTATATTAGCAGTTTGTCTCTTCTGCTTCGTGCACATAATGTCACCTTTCACTTTTATGCAGATGACACCCAGATTTATGTGAGAATCACAAATATAGTTGATATACGGAGTAAGATAGAATTGTTGATGTCTGATATCAAGAAGTGGATGAGAGCGAGAAAACTTAAACTAAATGATGGTAAAACTGATATTCTCATCATCCGAGGAAATAGAAGAGCTGATGATATAGTAGGTGCCCTCTCCATCAATGTGGGCGGATCTCAGCTGCGACCGGCCAACTCTGTTCGAAATCTGGGTGTACAGTAGGGTCTCACATAAAACGAGTTTATGGTCGATAAACGAGGGCGTTTTATGCGATTTCGTTTTATGTGAACACAGCATTTTGGTGGCCCAATATCGTTAGCTTTAGGAGAAGCAGGCCAATTGCCCATCAGAAAGGTTGACTATGATATGTGATGTTTTTTGTTTTGTTTTTGTTTTTTACATATCCCATCAGAAAGGTCGACTATGATAAGTGAATTGATATGCATCCAGCCAATTATACATTAATAACAACAGCAATAATCTAGATATGTGCCAGGAGAGATTTCCCGGGGTTTCTGAAACAAGGGAGACATGGTAGAGATGGAAGCACCACGGGAAGATCAGGAGGACGGCTTGGTAGAGGCAGAGGAACGGATAATCTTGGAAGACTATGGCCTAGCAGATACTAAGTGTCTTAAGTGCGGAACAACCAATGCAAGAAAGAATTCGCGAAAATGTTCCGGCTGTCTTAGATCTATTCATTTATCTTGTGCTAAGCTGACAAAGAAAACATCAGGAGAACAACCAAACTGGAAATGTCTCGCATGCCCAGGGCCCACTGCAGAGCCAACCGGGGCAACACCGGCAACACCGGTCGCCGACTTGACCCAACTGGTGACCAAATGGAAAGCGCGGATCCAGGTCCTTGCCCGGGTACCTAAAGGAGCCAGAATCCAAGTGGCGGAGGCCCTTACAACCATCATAAAGCAGGCCCTACAGCTCAAGACACCCCTCGCATGGGCACGGCTCCTGGGTTTCTCCTATGGGGCCCTCCGAAAACCACCCAGAACCAACATTCAAGACCATCTTCAGGTTTCACTAGCCACCAGAGTGAAACGTCAAGTAGCACAGTATATGGATGGAAACAAACTGGTGGAACCCCCCGAACAGCAACCAAACAGGGCCCAGAAGCACCAGGAGAAGGAAGAGGAAGAGGCTGAACAGCTACGTAAGAGGGTCGCTGCGAAGCTGGCGGATAGTGACATCAAAGGGGCCGTCAGACTGTTGTCCTCTTCAGAAGGTTTTGCTGGTCAAGGCACCGAAGTTGTTGAAGCCCTACAAGAAAAGCACCCACCTACACCTAGGGACCTAAACCTCCCCCCTGCCCCAAATGACCAGATGCGCCAACCTTTAGTTGTCACGAAGGAGCAGGTGGTCGCCGCAGTGACTTCATTCCCAGCAGGCTCAGCCGCGGGCCCAGATGGTATCCGACCCGCCCACCTCAAAGGCCTCTTGGGTCAGGGATCAGGAGCTGCTGGGGAGGCACTCTTGGAAACCCTCACCAAATTCATCAACATGGTTTTAAGAGGGGAAGTACCCGACTGTGCCACACCCCTATTTTTGGGGGCATCACTCTGTGCACTAGCAAAAAAAGATGGCGGCGTGCGCCCAATAGCAGTAGGGAACACCTTCCGCCGCCTTGCCACAAAGGTGGGTTTGAAACCACTCTCGAATGGCCTAGGTCAACACTTAAGACCAGTTCAACTAGGTTTCGGAACTCCAGGGGGGTGTGAAGCTGCTGTACACGCAACCCGCACCTACCTCAGCCAAGCCCAAGAAAAACGAGTGCTTCTAAAGATTGACATGCGGAACGCATTCAACAGCATTCGCAGGGATGTCTTCCTCCGTGCAGCTCAAGAACACATCCCCACTCTGTACCCCCTACTTTGGCAGGCTTATTCCAAACCTTCAATCCTGATTTTTGGCGAGACGGTAATCCCATCAGAGACCGGGTTACAGCAGGGAGATCCAGGTGGTCCTGCTCTTTTCTCAATAGGGGTGGATGCAGCAGCTAACAAAGTAAGGTCAGAGCTGAATGTATGGTACCTGGACGATGCAACCTTGGGTGGGTCAGTAGAGAACGTTCTAACCGACCTAAATAACATCATAACTGACCTCGGCCTGGCCGGGCTAGTGATAAATGACACCAAATGTGAACTTGTTCTCCTCAACCACACACGTGAACAAGGAGAAGAGACTCAGGCCCTGTTCCGAAACATATTGCCAGATGTAAAGATCCTTCAGGAGCACCAGCAAACCCTATTAGGTTCCCCACTAACTCTGGCAGCAATCCCACCAGCACTTCAAGTTAAAAAGGAGGAGCTTCAACGTCTCGTGAGTCGCCTGATACACATCGATGCCCACTCAGCTCTGGCCCTGCTCAAGAACTGTTTCTCCATCCCAAAACTCCAATACCTCCTACGCACATCGATGACTTACACGAACAATGGCGGCCTCCAAGAATTAGACAGCATAATCCGAGAAGCAGTGACCAGCATCACCAACGTGGAATTTAAAGAACGGGACTGGACACAAGCCACCCTTCCTGTCCGCCTCGGGGGCTTGGGCATACGGAGAGCCTCGGATATTGCCTGCCCAGCCTTTATCTCTTCCCTCATCGCGACCAACGACCTCGTATTGTCCATCCTTTATTCTAAACCCGGAATGACACTTAATGGGGACGTAACAGCAGCGATTAACACCTGGAAGGGAAGTACAGGAGTAGAGGAGGAGCCTCAGGGTACCTCCAGGAGCAAGCATAAAGCGTGGGATACCATCTCGGCGAAGAAAACTCAAGAAAATCTCCTAACCAATGCAGACCAGGTTGCAAAAGCACGCCTCCAGGCAGCCGCCCGTTCGGAGAGTGGCTTGTGGTTACACGCCATCCCCATCCCACCTCTTGGAACTCACTTGGATGCTGAAGCGCTCCGGGTCGCCATCGCGCTCAGAGTGGGTGCGGCAGTTAGTCACCCACACACTTGCAAGTGTGATGGGAGGATGGATGCTCAAGGTCACCATGCCTTGTCATGTAATTACAACGCAGGCCGCCTGCCAAGACACTCTGCACTAAATGATGTCATAAAACGGGCCCTGCAGAGTGCTAACTGTGCATCAATCCTCGAACCACATGGACTTCACAGAGAAGACGGCAAACGGCCAGATGGGATGACCACTTTCTCTTACAAGAATGGCCGGTGCCTCGTGTGGGATGCCACATGTGTTGACACTTTCTCCACAACCAACGCCGCCAGAAACGCCGACGAAGCAGGTGAAGCCGCCCGGATAGCAGAAAATAAAAAGCGAGAAAAATATCAAGCCATCGCCAGAATTCATCAGTTCGAGCCCCTGGCATTCGAAACTTCAGGAGTCTTCGGCCCCACCACCCTTAAGATGGTGAATGAAATAGGCCGTAAAATCAGAGAAGTTTCAGGAGAACCCCGGGAAACCCTCTGGCTCAAGCAAAGACTAAGGATGGCTATCCTCCGGGGCAATGCCACCAGCGTCATGAGCTCAGTTCGACAGGACTGAGTCATGCCACTGCGTGAGGCCCCGGCAGGAGTGGTGTATCCGTAGTCTTTCCACAGTAGGGTAAAACAAAACATAAACCTTATTTGTATGTAACATGTGTGATGCACATTAATAAAAGGGGATGTGTCGGATGGTTGAAAGCCACAGTTGCTCGCGCGTTTGGGGCTAGCAACACGTATTATGAAAAACATGCATCCTCCTTCATTCACTGTCCCCCCCCTTCACTCACTCAACCCCACAATTTGCCGGAGGATAACAGGTTTTTCACAATACGTAGACGGAGGTCTTTTAAAAAAAAAAATATCGTCATTGTTCACTGGAAGTGTAAATTTCCGTCAGGAGCGTACGATATTTTGTACGTTTTGTACGATATTTCGGCGTTCTATATGAAAGCGTACGATGTTTTGTACGATATTTCGGCGCTCTATATGAAAACTCTTCGGATTTGCCCCACTTTGGCGGCGGACTCGTTTTATGTGATCACATTCGTTGTGATCGAAAATTAAATATTAATATTTTAGGTCGGTCGTTTTAATCGAGACTCGTTTTATGCGAACACGTTTTATGCGGGACCCTACTGTATATGTGAACTCCCGATTAGATTTCAAAGAGCATGTAAACCAGATAGTTAAAAGTTGTTACTTGCACATCAGAAATCTCTATTTGGTGAAGCCGTTTATAACCAGACGTTGCCTCCTGACGTTGGGTCACTCATTGGTCTTCTCTCGTGTTGATTATTGCAATGCCCTGTTGGTGGGTCTTCCAAATTATATTTTGAAGAAAGTTCAGTCTGTTCTTAACAGGGCCGCAAGACTAATTTTTGGTGTTCCACCTAGAACTCCTACTACATCTCTTCACATAGAACTGCACTGGCTGCCAGTAAGAGCAAGAATAGAATTTAAGTTGTGTTTGGTGACTTTTAAGGTTCTCAAATTTGGTGAGCCTAGGTACCTTGCGGAGCTGCTCAGGTGCCCACCGGCACACCATGGTGTAGTTGTGCGTCATGACAATGACCCTTTTCGTCTTGATGAACCAAGGGCTTTCCAGCAGTCTTCTTTCTTTGAGAGGTCATTCTCCTACATGGCTCCGAGGTTGTATAATAGGTTGCCGCTGTCCATGAGACAACTGAGTTCTGTTGAATGCTTCAAGAGACAACTTAATACTTTTCTCTTTGAGAGAAGCTATGATCTTGAGAGAGGTGTCATGACAGATGGCTATAGAGTTTAGGCTATTTTGCCACTGCTAGTGATTGTTAAATGTGTGTTGTATATAAGCCTTCTTTTGATGCATTGATTTTGTTCTTTTTTCTTTCTCTTTCCGAGCGCTAGTGAATTCTTCGGAAAAATTGGCGCTTATGAGAAATAAGTAACATGCTTATTATTATTATTATTATAGTAGGGTAGTGATCGAGAGAGAGAGCAAGAACGGAGAAATGGGTAGGTGACGAGCAGGGCGGGTTTAGGAAGGGAAGAAAATGTGTAGACCAGGTTTTTGCCTTGAAATGTGTTGTGGAGAAATATCTGGAGGAGGGACAAAAGTTGTATGCTGCCATTATGGACTTGGAGAAGGCCAATGACAGTTGATGGAGAAGGTCTGTACTGAGAATATACGGAGTAGATGGCAAGTTGCTGAAAGCGGTGAAGAGCATGTATGAGGGTGCAAAGGCGTCAGTACATGTGGAGAATCATTAGAGCAAGTTTTTTTTATCTGAATGTTGGGTTAAAGCAAGGGTGTGTGATGTTCCCATGGTTGTTTAATATATATATGGATGGAGTCATGAAAAAAATACAAGGAAGAACAGTGGATGTTGGTGTACCGCTAATAGAGGAAGGAAATAAGTGGAAGTTACCTGTACTGCTGTTTGCTGAAAATACAGTTCTGATGAGCACTAGTGAATGGGAGTTGCAGGGTCTGGTAAATATGTTTGGAACAGTGTGTGAAAAACGGAATTTGAAGGTAGCCTAAATGCGGGGAAGAGTAAGGTTATGGTCTTTGAAATGGGTGCAGTCACTGAGTGTGATGGGAGGTTGAATGGTCGGGCTATGTAGAATGTCAGATCATTTATGTATTTGGGCAGTGTGTTGAATAAAGATGGGAGTATGGATGAAGAAGGGGAAGAGGGTTGTAGGAACGCTGAAAGCAGTAACAAGAAATGGGTAATCAGCATGGAAGAAAATAATTCCTTGCATGATAGTGTGGTAATCCTGACATTGACATACGGGAGTGAAGCATGGACGTTGGAGAGACAAACCAAGAGTGAGAGGGGCGGAAATGAGTTACATGGAGGGATAGACAGATAGATGAATGAGGAAGTACGAGAGCGGTGTGGTGTGGACGTAGATATGCTGGAAGGTGAAAAGAAACACCTTTAGCTAGTTCGGCCATGTGGAACATATGGAAACTGGGAAGCGAAAGAATGACTAAGAGTGTACGAGAGTGAAGTGGAAGGACAGAGAGGGAGAGGTGGATGGAGTTAAGAAACGTGCGTGAAAGCGGTGGTGGATGGAAAGAGGGGCGTCAACTGACTGGGGACAGGTGCATGGGACGATTCGTTCATGGCGACCCCTTCGGAGATCACGGCGTCCGACAATAGATATATAGGTAGATAGAAGTAGTAAGAACAGTAGTTGTTCACCAATATTCTATAAGAGCTGTATGGTCATACTTACATTGAAATGACTAAAATTCTGTTAATCTATCTATGTATCTATTGCCTGACGCCGTGGCCACGAACGAACCGCCCCCATGTACCTCTGTCCCCAGTCAGTCGACGCCCCTCCCCCCAACCAGCACCGCCTTCGTTCATATACTTCCTCACTCCATCCTTCCACCTCTCTTTCGGTCTACCTCTCCCTCTCTGTCCCTCCACCTCGTACACCCTCTTAGTCATTCTCTCGCTTTCCATACGTTCCATATGGCCGAACCATCTCAAGTTGTTCCTTTTCACACTTTCCCGCACATCTACCTCCACACCACACCTCCTTCTTACTTCCTCATTAGTCTGTCTATCCCTCCATGTAACTCTGCACGCACTTCTTAAGTACTGTAATTCATTTCCACTGCTCTCACTCTTGGTCTGACTCTCAACCAACGTCCATGCTTCGCTTCCGTAAGTCAGTGTCGGGATTACCACACTGTCATGCAAGGACTTCTTCACTTCCATACTGACCACACTATTTCTTGTTACTGCTTTCAGCGTTCCTACAACCCTCTTCCCCTGTTCTACCCTCTCCCGCACTTCTTCATCCATAGTCCCATCTTTACTCAACACACTGCCCAGATACTTGAAAGAGTTGACGATCTCCATAGCCTGACCGTTCAGCTTCACCTCACACTGTGACTTCACCCCTTTCGAAGACCATAACCTTGCTCTTCCCCGCATTTACCTTCAAATTACGTTTTTCGCACACTGTTCCAAACTCATTTACCAGACCCTGCAACTCCCATTCATTATCACTCATCAGAACTGTATCATCCGCAAACAGCAGTATAGGTAGCTTCCACTCAATTCCCTCCCTTTTCAGCGATACACCAACATCCACTGCTCTTGATAGTATTTCTTTCATGACTCCATCCATATATACAGTAAATAACCACGGGGACATCACACACCCCTGTTTCAAACCAACATTCTGGTCAAAGAACTCGCTCTGCTCACTCTCCACACGTATTGCCGCCTTTGCACCCTCATACATGCTCTTCACTGCTTTCAGCAACTTGCCATCTACTCCGTATATTCTAAGTACTTTCCACAAACCTTCTCTATCCACTCTGTCATAGGCCTTCTCCAAGTCCATAAAGGCAACATACACCTTTTGTTTCTTCTCCAGATATTTCTCCACTACACAATTCAGGGTAAAAATCTGATCTACACATCCTCTTCCCTTCCTAAAACCTCCCTGCTCGTCGCCTATCCATTTCTCCGTTCTCACTCTCACTCTCTCAATCACTACCCTACTGTATACCTTCCCTACTACGCTTAGAAGACATATTCCTCGGTGGTTACCACACACTCCTCTTTCCCCTTTGCCCTTATATAGGGGGACTATTATGCCAGTCTTCCAGTCATTGGGTGCACTCCCCTTCTCCCATGCTAGTTTGCACATTTTCCATTTTCTGTTAATTTCTGTTAACCCTCCTGGCCCGGGCAGGCTCTCAAAATGACAGGGTGGGCTACCCGGGCGATTTGGCCGAAAAACGTCTAGGCCTAGGCTACCGTATTTTTGTTTAGTTTAACTGCTAGAAATTTCCCACGCATCTATAAATGTAGTGCGGTTTCCAATCTGTAGACTGGCGTTGAGTAGAGCTCTCTATGTCAACTGGTTCAGTTGTGATGACAATTTCAGTGGAGAGCACTTGCAGGCGATGTTAGCAATATGACGATCTTTTCACTACTGAAACAACGACATACAGACATACAATAACAAACGAGTCTTCTCTTTCTTGTTTTCGGAGGTGCGGTGACGTAACGATCGGCTTTGTTTACATGCGTCGGACGCACGGCGTTCAGACCAAGCTGAATAGGCTTTCAAGCTTACAGATTTTAAAATGACACCCGGGCTCCTGCCCTTAGTTCGTGGTGTCATTTTAAAATGACAACCGGGCCAGGAGGGTTAATGTACCTGGTAAATCACCAGTATTATAACATTACATACTTACATACATAAACTTAAAGACCGAGTGCTCTACACGAAGTGCGGTTCTAGTCTTGTCTTAACCTCTGAAGTGCGCATGGGGGTAATTGGAAACGTCCCCCTGTGCTGACGTATTTGAGGTGTTTCCGTCACTAAAATATTCATTGTGCCATTAATAGCATTAATACTTATCCATATGCGCCTATTATGGGTTGATTATAAAGGTATTAACCTGAAACAACAATAAAACGAGTGAAAACAGCGTTTGGATGGTCAAAATCGGAGATATAGCCCGCGAGTTGTATAATGTATGGGTGAGGCAATCTGCTTTCCCGCCAATTTCCCCCAAGGCCACTGAGACACAGTCGATCGATACTCTCTCTCTCTCTTGCACTCGCTTGCTATCAGTGATGACCACACCCTCCAATCGGATTTCTAATGTTAGCACGAAAATATACCTCAGAATAAGGGAATAACAGGGAAAATAGGTGATAACTGAAGGAGAGGAGGAAAGTGGGGAAGGAGGGGAGGTAGAGGACTGAGATTTTGCATGGCCCAGGGGCCAAAAAAAAAAAAAAAAAAAAAAAAAAAATAAAATAACAAAATATTTTTTTTTCGATGTCAAAAGTTGATTTTTTTTTTCTCTGACTCTTAAGAGTCTCCCCGCAGTGCGCCGGGGGAACTCTTAAGAGTCTCCCCGCAGCTCCCGGGTTAATGACGGTGCTTCAGGCAGCCCTATAATAATTATAATAAATGGCAGAAAAAACAATAAATACACTAAAATCGCTCTCCGGCATAATTGCGGGTGGGGCGACGAGTGCAATAATGCGTCATAGCCGGGGCCGCAGTTGAGCGTTCGGACGCGTCTAGGTAAATACGCGCCAAAAGTTACCTCCACTAACATCACCATAACTCCGGAACCAGTTGAGCTAGAGAGCTCTACTCAACGCCAGTCTACACAACAAGATAAGGACTACATTTTGACATTTGTTTGAATAGTGTAGCTATTGTATTAACGGAGATAAGCCTTTGTTTACTTGTGTTGATTTTCAGCCAGATCACCCGGATACGAGCGCTGTCATTTAGAAAGGCTGCCCGGGCGGGAAGGGTTAAACTGAGTAAATTGGTCTAATAGTAGCCAGAGTAAAGTTAAAAGGACGTCACCGGCACTGTACGGGTTAACTTTCTCATATAGTAATGTACACCCTAAAAGGACGTCACCGGTACTGTACGGGTTAACTTTCTCATATAGTAATGTACACCCTAAAAGGACGTCACCGGCACTGTACGGGTTAACTTTCTCATATAGTAATGTACACCCTAAAAGGACGTCACCGGTACTGTACGGGTTAACTTTCTCATATAGTAATGTACACCCTAAAAGGACGTCACCGGCACTGTACGGGTTAACTTTCTCATATAGTAATGTACACCCTAAAAGGACGTCACCGGCACTGTACGGGTTAACTTTCTCATATAGTAATGTACACCCTAAAAGGACGTCACCGGTAGTGTACGGGTTAACTTTCTCATATAGTAATGTACACCCTAAAAGGACGTCACCGGTACTGTACGGGTTAACTTTCTCATATAGTAATGTACTGTACACCTTAACACCTTATTGGCGGGCTAGGCGGTCTATTTATATGTACCGCCCAGCGGGGTGTTTTTAGCCAAAATAGGGCTGAAATATGTGATCATTTTCATGCCTAAATAAGACCCAGAGCGTAAAACAAGCATCTATCCCTGAAAGGGCATAAACAGAGCTTTCCAATGACACCACAACGATCCTTGTATGACCGTTAGTTTTCGTGCAACAACCGCGCAACACGAGTGCAAAAACCATGTAATTCGGTACTTTCCCCATACATTTCAGTATGTAGCGAGTGGAGGTGGGTGGGATTCGTGTCAGTAGGCCCGCCGCGGTGGTCTGGAGCAGTCATACGCTCGCTACTCTCCTGCCACCACTTGTCTCTCTCTCTCAGCAACATTACGTGCTGAAATTGCCACACGACCTATGTCGCGCACCGCCACATAGTCGAAATTTATTTAACTCGACTTATGTTGCGTGCCGCTAATAGAGGGTTAAAAGGACGTCACCGGTACTGTACGGGTTAACTTTCTCATATAGTAATGTACACCCTAAAAGGACGTCACCGGCACTGTACGGGTTAACTTTCTCATATAGTAATGTACACCCTAAAAGGACGTCACCGGTACTGTACGGGTTAACTTTCTCATATAGTAATGTACACCCTAAAAGGACGTCACCGGCACTGTACGGGTTAACTTTCTCATATAGTAATGTACACCCTAAAAGGACGTCACCGGCACTGTACGGGTTAACTTTCTCATATAGTAATGTACACCCTAAAAGGACGTCACCGGTAGTGTACGGGTTAACTTTCTCATATAGTAATGTACACCCTAAAAGGACGTCACCGGTACTGTACGGGTTAACTTTCTCATATAGTAATGTACTGTACACCTTAACACCTTATTGGCGGGCTAGGCGGTCTATTTATATGTACCGCCCAGCGGGGTGTTTTTAGCCAAAATAGGGCTGAAATATGTGATCATTTTCATGCCTAAATAAGACCCAGAGCGTAAAACAAGCATCTATCCCTGAAAGGGCATAAACAGAGCTTTCCAATGACACCACAACGATCCTTGTATGACCGTTAGTTTTCGTGCAACAACCGCACAACACGAGTGCAAAAACCATGTAATTCGGTACTTTCCCCATACATTTCAGTATGTAGCGAGTGGAGGTGGGTGGGATTCGTGTCAGTAGGCCCGCCGCGGTGGTCTGGAGCAGTCATACGCTCGCTACTCTCCTGCCACCACTTGTCTCTCTCTCTCAGCAACATTACGTGCTGAAATTGCCACACGACCTATGTCGCGCACCGCCACATAGTCGAAATTTATTTAACTCGACTTATGTTGCGTGCCGCTAATAGAGGGTTAAAAGGACGTCACCGGTACTGTACGGGTTAACTTTCTCATATAGTAATGTACACCCTAAAAGGACGTCACCGGTACTGTACGGGTTAACTTTCTCATATAGTAATGTACACCCTAAAAGGACGTCACCGGTACTGTACGGGTTAACTTTCTCGTATAGTAATGTACACCCTAAAAGGACGTCACCGGTACTGTACGGGTTAACTTTCTCATATAGTAATGTACACCCTAAAAGGACGTCACCGGTACTGTACGGGTTAACTTTCTCATATAGTAATGTACACCCTAAAAGGACGTCACCGGTACTGTACGGGTTAACTTTCTCATATACTGTAGTAATGTACACCCTATGCGGTGGATTGTCGTCTTTTATTTCATAAATTTTGTTTTTATTTTATTAAGCGTTGTTTCCACATAGTAATTTTGATAAGTTATTTTGCCTTTATCTTGTCTTTGTCCAAGTTTTGGTTTGTTTAGTTTGCAAGTTTTACATTTTAAGGGGAGATTTCCACTTGAGGGATTTTTTTCTTGTCCCCTTTCTCCCTCCTGTTTAGTTCCATTGCTGGTATAATCCTGCATAGCGGGAGTAATTATATCTCGGGAATTTGGCCTTATATAAGGGCAAAGGGGAAAGAGGAGTGTGTGGTAACTACCGAGGAATATGTCTTCTAAGCGTAGTAGGGTAGTGATTGAGAGAGTGAGAACGGAGAAATGGATAGGCGACGAGCAGGGAGGTTTTAGGAAGGGAAGAGGATGTGTAGATCAGATTTTTACCCTGAATTGTGTAGTGGAGAAATATCTGGAGAAGAAACAAAAGGTGTATGTTGCCTTTATGGACTTGGAGAAGGCCTATGACAGAGTGGATAGAGAAGGTTTGTGGAAAGTACTTAGAATATACGGAGTAGAGGGCAAGTTGCTGAAAGCAGTGAAGAGCATGTATGAGAGTGCAAAGGCGGCAGTACGTGTGGAGAGTGAGCAGAGCGAGTTCTTTGACCAGAATGTTGGTTTGAAACAGGGGTGTGTGATGTCCCCGTGGTTGTTTACTGTATATATGGATGGAGTCCTGAAAGAAGTGGACCACTGGTTCCTATTTCCAGAAAATTCCTGTGCTTGGTATGCTTCCAGCCAGGGCCCAACTGGGGTAAATAAAATAGCAAAACAGTGGTGGAACTGCCATCCGGGTGAGGGACTGCTCTGAGTCTGCTCCTTCAGTGTTCATGGTTATAATCCCCTTAGTGGAAATGGCACTGTGGAGTGGGTCAGTCGGGGCATGTCTGGGAACCTGGAGGCAGTTTCTGCCATGGCCATCCCTTTTGGGGGTGCTTTCTCTGGAAGCGAGGCGTCAGATTTGACGATGATGATGAGTCCTGAAAGAAATACTATCAAGAGCAGTGGATGTTGGTGTATCGCTGAAAAGGGAGGGAATTGAGTTGTTGTTGTTGTTCCCCAGGCTGTCTGGCCGAACAGCCCCAAGGTCTCGAGCAAGGCCAAGGCCATAAACGAGCGCCGCCACAAAATCCTCCCTGCTTACCACTAACAAAGCCCGGGTGACCGAAGCCACTCCAAGGCAGGGAGCTGAGGAGGGTGCAGAAACGCTCGGGAAACCAAAGCCCCACCCAAGGCCCTGTGCCCCTCAGCAATTATGAAGGGAAAGTTGAGGGGCAAGGGAAAAATGTGACGCTTTGGCTCCCAATCTGCCAACTTCTAGGTTGGTAGTAGGGAGGTCAATCCACGGAAAAGACGCCGCCAATTGAGATCTAGAAAATATATAAGTAAAAGGAACAGTCAGAGTAAGCTATGGGTATGGCAGAGATCGCTCAGTTCTCACTCGGATAGACCAGCCCATCACCACATGACTAGAACCCAATCCTCTCAGCATCAGCTAGGAAAGGCCCTAGAAAGCCGCCTTTGGCGGGGGAATAGCTCCCCTATTTCAATTTTCAATTGAGTGGAAGCTACCTATACTGCTGTTTGAGGATGATACAGTTCTGATGAGTGATAATGAATGGGAGTTGCAGGGTCTGGTAAATGAGTTTGGAACAGTGTGCGAAAAACGGAATTTGAAGGTAAATGCGGGGAAGAGCAAGGTTATGTGTCTTCGAAAGGGGTGAAGTCACAGAGTGTGAGGTGAAGCTGAGCGGTCAGGCTATGGAGATCGTCAACTCTTTTAAGTATCTGGGCAGTGTGTTGAGTAAAGATGGGACTATGGATGAAGAAGTGCGGGAGAGGGTACAACAGGGGAAGAGGGTTGTAGGAACGCTAAAAGCAGTAACAAGAAATAAGGTGGTCTGAGGCTAGCAGACGACCACCTCGCGATGGCGGGAAGGCGTGAAAGCCTAGCTGGTGATGAGGAGAACTTCGAGTTCAAAGGCTTTACCACCGAGGACAAGGATGATCAGTTGGCATGTATGAAAAAACAGTTGATGGGTCTTGTGAGATGGAGGGGAGTGATGGAAAATTGGAGGAAGGAGTTAGGGGAAAAGTAGAAGTTTTGTCCGATATGTGCGACGCTGGTAGCGGGGTGGATAGGCCTAGGCCGTGATGGCCAGAGTAGACGAGTTAGCGGCGGAAAATGTGCTGCTCAAGGTCTCAGCTTAAGGAATATGAGGGCCACCTGAGTGAGGAAGTAAAAGTAATTAGGGAGGTGAAAAATTAGTGGACAAGGGTAGAGAGTGCAAAGACATTGTGAAGGAACAGAAGGAAGAGAGAGAAAAGGAAAAGAAAGAGTGAACAAAATTTAGTGCAAGTTCTAAAGAAGAAAGAGAAGGTAGTAAGAGAGACAATAGATAGAGGTAAGTGTGTAATAATCTTTGGAGATGTGGAAGAGCACCTGGCAGATATGAAGGTAAGAAAGGAAAGTGATGATGAGAAAGTCAAGGGGATA
Source organism: Paralithodes platypus (assembly GCA_032716605.1). Classification (NCBI taxonomy): domain Eukaryota; kingdom Metazoa; phylum Arthropoda; class Malacostraca; order Decapoda; family Lithodidae; genus Paralithodes; species Paralithodes platypus. Next base: position 4,281,738 of record CM064538.1, on the reverse strand, counting down.
CTGGAATACTTAGACGAGGGTTATGGATGGATAAAAGACCTGGAGGAGGTGAGAAGGTTAGGAAAATATAAGAAGGGCGAGATGAGACCACTAAGAGTAGAACTTAAGTCTAGGTCAACGGCAGAAGCAGTAGCCAATGTAAGCTGGAAATTAAATTTGACAGAGCTGAAGCATATAAGGGTAAAAAAGGACCTACGTGTAGAAGAACGAGAACAGTTAAGGGAACTACAAGCTAAGGCTGATGAAGAGAATGGAAAGTTGTCTGAAGAGCAAAAGAAGATTTTTTTTTTTTGGAGAATAAGGGAAGGGCAATTAAGGAAGTGGTACATCAGGAGCCACCAAGAACTGAAAGTAAGAGGAGTGATAGTGAAAGAGGCAGAGAGACAAGTACCAAGTCGAAGCAAGGAGTCGGAGCGAGAGATAATGCAGGGAGCAGGGGACCGGACAGAGAGTCAGGACATGGTGGAGAAGGTGGAACAGGGAGAGAGAGACAGGAGATAGTTAAGGGGGGGGCAAGAGAATAGATCAACCACAGATAGTCTGTTTGCCGGAGACAAAGCTGAAGCAGGACTTTGACAGGAATATAGTGTTTAGTGAAGGATATAATGTATGGAGATATGATAGAAAGGGAAAAGGGGGAGGTGGAGTGGCAGTATTAGGTTAAGAACCCTATGACAGCAAAGCACGTGGAGTTAAATAATGACAAGGCAGAAATAATGGCAGTTGAACTCAATGATATAGAAGGAAAAAAGTTAGACATAGCAGTAGTTTACATGCCACCAAAGACCAGAGCATGGAGGGAGTTAGAGTTTGAGGAGATGGTCGAGGATATGATTCAGTCGTTGAGAAGATTCCTATTATTTCTATATTCCAACTTACTTCCTCTCGGGCATAGGCTGAGAGCCTTAACATTCACCGCTTTACAATGAACAGTGAAGCCCGTGAGGTCTTGTTCCAGTCTAGGGAGTGAGACATGTGAAGCACGTAGAGCACAACGAGCACCTGCCATCTTGACCTCACATGAGGCACGGTGCTCACTCATGGCCCGAAACGACCCCATCTCTGAAGCCACCACGTTCCCGTGCTTCACTGTCTCAACCCCTACACTCGGACTCTCACACTTACACACACACAACGCCACCTGTTGAGCAGATAACTCACCAGGCATTGCACCCCTATAGCATATTTTGAATATGGGAATATTCATACAGTGCTATTTAATCAGGGAACAATGAGGGTATTTTACTACCGTTTCGGTGGGCTTGTGGTAATGCACTGATACCAGGTACAGCACAAATTCCATCCCAATAATATCTTCCCATTGATACATCGGGATTTGAACCCGGGACCTTTGGATTACCAGGCCAGTGGCAAGACCACTCCACCACACCTCCCCTGAAATAAGAAATTAAGAAAGAATAGATTGATCTTGGTGGGAGATTTCAACTGTGGTGAGGTTAATTGGGAATCGGGAGATGCAGGGCCAAATCGGAGATCCTGGGGAAGTCGGCAATTAGAGTTGGTTACGGAGAATGTACTTGCACAACATGTGAAGGAGAATACTAGAATGAGGGGTAATAACGAACCTTCTAAACTCGATCTGATTTTTACAAAAGATCCTCATGAAATTAGTGATACAAACTATCTATGTCCTGTAGGCAAAAGTGATCACCTATTACTGAAATGGAAGTTGATCTCGAGTAATGCCAATAGATTAGACAAAAAAAATTAGACAAAGCATCTCTATTGATGATATGCAGTTTGGTTTTATGCCAGGACGTGGTACAACCGATGCTATCTTCATAGTCAGGCAGATACAGGAAAGATACCTACTAAAAGGCAGGGATCTTTACTTTGTGTTTGTGGACCTGGAGAAGGCCTTTGATAGGGTACCTAGAGATGTTGTACAGTGGGCTATGAGGAAACTTGGTGTGGAAGAGTGGCTGGTGCGTGTGATAATGAAGATGTATGAGGATTCGCGAAGTTCGGTGAGGGTGAAAGGTGTACTGAGTGATGAATTCGCAGTCCGTGTTGGAGTCCATCAGGGTTCAGTGTTAAGCCCCCTCCTCTTTATTATGGTCTTGGAGGCGCTGTCTAGAGTTTTTAGAGGCGGACTCCCGTTGGAACTGTTTTATGCAGACGATTTAGTCCTAATAGCTGACAGTATGCAGGATGCTGAGGCCAAATTCAGAAAGTGGAGAGAGGGCATGGCGAGCAAGGGTTTAAGAGTCAATATTAACAAAACCAAGGTTATGCATTGTAGTTTGAGACGAGGCAATGTGGAAAAGAGCGGTGCATACCCATGTGCAGTGTGTGGAAAGGGAGTGGGCGTTAACTCAATTCAATGTAGCATCTGTCGATGTTGGGTACACCATGGGAGTAAGCGCTGTAGTAGAATAAAGGGGCCCCTGCCGAAGGATAAGTCAGAAATAGAGAAATTTGAGTGCGTAGTGTGCAAAGGCGAGCTTGTGTTAAGTGATGATCCTGTGGATGTGAATTTTGGAAATGAGTCTTTGGAGCTGGTGAACAAGTTTTGTTACCTAGGAGATACCATCTCTGCCGGTGGTGGGGCCGAGGCTGCCACTGTTGCTAGAATTAGGTGTGGCTGGGGGAAGTTCAGAGAATTGATGCCAATCCTGACCATGAAAAGAATGCCTCTCCCCCTGAAGGGAAAGGTGTATGCCTCATGTGTTAGAAGTGCAATGACGTATGCCTCAGAAACATGGGCCGTTAAAGTAGAGGATGTCAACAGAATGGAGCGTAATGAGATGAGAATGGTGAGATGGATGTGTGGGGCCAGGCTACAGGATAGAATAACAAATGTTGAGCTGAGGAGACGTTTAGGTATAAAGAGTATTAGCGAGGTGATGCGTACAAGTAGACTGGGATGGTATGGACATGTGGAGAGAATGGATGAACAAAATTGGGTGACAAAATGCAGGTCTGTGATTGTGGAGGGAGCTGCACCAAGGGGTGGACCGAGGAAGACCTGGGATCGGACTATACGCGCCGATCTCAAATCCAAGAACTTGACAAGTGAAGCAGCCCTTAACAGGGTTGCCTGGAACGCCGCCATTAGGACAAGAGACTGAAACTGCACTTATGTGTGGAACACTCAGTCTTAAAATGTTATGTATGTATAGACAATAGCTATATAAATGACAGACTAAATTATAGTAAAGCTGATTATATATCCTTGAAAAGATATTTAGAAGGAGTAGATTGGGATCTTATTTTGAAGGAACAAGATGTACAAGGTAAATATAGTAGGTTCCTCGAAATGTGTAGAGAAGGAACCAAACTGTTTGCCCCAAGATATAAAACTGGAAATTTGACTAAGCAGAAAGAATAGTTTAATTTGAAATGCAAAAGAGCTTTGGGTAGGCGTGATGCAGCTTGGGCTAGATTAAGAAGAAGGAACACGGAGAGTAATCGGAATAAATATAAACAGGAGAGGAATAGATATGTTGACATAATTAGGCAAGTTAAAATGAACTATGAGAAGAACATAGTACTGTAATAAATGTGAAAGTGACTCTAAATTGTTTTATAAATATATAAACAGTAAGTTGAAGGTAAAGAAACAAATTACTAAATTAAGAGTAGATGCTAGGACGTATGAAAATGTATCGGACATGTGCTAGGTAATGAATAACAAATTGGGGTCGGTTTTTAGTAGAGATGAAACTTTTGACGAACCACAGGCGGGAGTACTGGAGAGTGGTCTTAGCAAGATTGAAATAACTAGAGATGAGCTGTTATCTGCGATGAGAGGACTTGAAGTAAGGAAAGCTATGGGACCGGATGAAGTGTCTGCCTGGGTTTTAAAGGAGTGTGCAGAGCAATTAGTGGAGCCAGTGAGGGACATAATTCAAGCTTCCTTAGATAAAGGACAGGTTCCTGTTGAATGGAAATGAGCTAATATCATTCCGATATACAAGAATGGAAGCCCTGAGGACCCTTTAAACTATAGACCAGTTTCACTTACTAGTATTGTATGCAAGATTTGTGAAAAGCTAATTAGGAAGAGATGGATGAAAATGTTGGAGAGAAAGAAGATAATAACCCCAAAGCAATTTGGATTCAGAGAAGGGACATCTTGTGTTACCAGTCTGCTATGTTACTACAGTAGGGTGATGGATGTACTGCAAGAAAGAGGCGGATGGGTGGACTGCGTCTACTTAGACCTTTCCAAAGCATTCGATAAGGTACCACATAAAAGATTGTTATCTAAGCTTGAGACGATAAGATGTGTCAGGGGGAGTTTGGTGAAATGGATGGGGAGCTATTTAACAGATAGAGAAATGAGGACCAATATTAGAGGAACTTACTCATCGTGGCGGAAAGTTGAGAGTGGTGTGCCACAGGGATCTGTGTTAGCACCTCTCATGTTCCTTATGTACGTGAATGACCTGCCGATAGGCATAAACTCCTACATGTCAATGTTTGCAGATGACGTAAAAATTATGAGACAAATAACAAATAAAAGTAGTTGTGAGGAGCTGAAAGGGGATTTAGATAAAATATACGAATGGAGCACCAAGTGGAAAAGGAAATTTAATATAAGTAAATGTCATGTGTTAAATATGGGAAGAACTGTGAATAGACCAAATTGGGAGTACAGGATGGGAGACAATATAATTAGCAAGGCCGATAAAGAAAAGGATTTAGGGTTGATTATACAAGATAACTTGTCGCCAGAGAAACATATTAACAAGCTCTTTAGCGGAATGTATGCAATGGCCGGGAATATGAAAGTTGCTCTGAACTACTTGGATGAGATCATGTTAACGAAAATTATAAAAAAGTATGATTAGACCAAGATTGGAGTATGCAGCAGTGGTGTGGTCCCCGCATCTTAAGAAGCAAATTCACAAGTTAAATTAAATCTACCGAGTCTAAAAGATAGGAGAGAGAGGGGAGACATGATAATGATGTACAAATGCACCCTAGGGCTGAAGAGGCTGGATAGGGAGGATATAATAATTATGGATACAGGAATATCTAGAGGCCACAGCTACAAAGTAAAAAGACCTACCTGCAAGAACGATATCAGGAAGTTTAGCTTCCCCTATAGATGTATTGACAAATGGAATAGGCTGGAGGAGGTGGTGGTAAGGGCAAGGAACATCCATATTTTCAAGAAAAAATTGGATGAAAGTTAGACTAAGAGACGGGACAACACGATCTTAGCTCAACTCCTGTAAACTACAATTAGGTAAATACACTGGGAAAGCTCTGAGGAACATTGATTATTATAGTTATTATTATATGTTAGGAGCGCGATGACCTATGCCTCGGAGACGTGGCCGGTTAAAGCGGAGGATGTCAATAGAATTGAACGGAATGGAATGAGAAGAGAATGGTGAGATGGATGTGGGGTTAATCTTAGGGACAGGGTATCGAGCGAGGAATTGAGAAGGCGTCTGGGCATTAGGAATGTCACTGAAGTGATGCGCACGAGCTGACTTGGTTGGTTTGGACATGTAGAGAGAATGGATGATCAGAACTGGGTGAAGAAATGCCGGACTGTGAACGTGGGGGGAGCTGCACGTAGGGGTGGACCTAGAATGATCTGGGCTTGGGTACTCCGGTCCGATCTCAAAATAAAGAACTTGACAACAGAGGCAGCCTTTGACAGGGCCGCCTGGAAAGCTGCCATTTAGGACGTGAGACTGTAACCACATTCTCTGTGGACAATCCATCCATCCATCCATTGCCGGACGCCTTACTTCCCTTAATGAGGGTGGCCATACACAGAAGACTCCCAAGCGGACCTATTCCCTGTAAGAGGGACAACCCAAGCCAGTTTACTGAAGGACTTACAGGATTGACCACTCAATTCAGGATCCGTCCGACTCAGAGGCCCTCTATGCATCTTGTTAGCACTAGTTTTCTAAAGTGGTGTTCGGCTAGTCCATCCGCTAACCTGCCTTACACTTAGATAAGCAGTATGGATTTGTATCAGGTTTACTCCCCTAGACAGGTTGCCGACCAAGGCTGATGAGTCCTATCCACCCGGATTTTTATAAGGTTGTCTCCCCTAGATGGATTGCCGACCAAGGCTAATGAGTCCCATCCACCCGGTTTGTCTCTGTGGACAAACGGTCTTTAAACTTGTATGTATGTATACTGTAGTAGCGATAAAATAGTGAGAGAGATGCAACATTGCAGCGAAGAGAGAGAGAGATTGCAGAGAGTTGGTGAGTGGGCGGGAGTTAATGATACGAAAGTCTTTCCTTTCTACTTTATCTAGTAGAGCGGTGTGAGAGGATCCTCCCCACACATGTGAACAATACTCAATACAAGGATGCACTGTGCCCCTGTACAGAGCAAGAACCTGTGTATGATTGGATTTTTACACCATACCCGAAAGAGGATTTATGGAGCTCCGATCTTACTCTCAACCATCTTAACAATTTTACCAACACACTAAGCTTCGTTAAATGCTGAAATCGCCTCCCGAAAATATGCCCTGGCCTAGAATTGAACTCGGGACCCTTGGGTTATGAGGTTACGGCCACAGGCCGTAGCTCGATTGGTAGAGCGTTTGCCTGCTAACCGTGAGGTTGACGGTTCGAGCCTCGGGCCAGCCAGTGTGTTATTGGCAGATGTCAGTGCTGTAGGTGAACGGTGCGGTCTAGCAATCTGTGGCAACTATTCACTAAGTCCCTGATTCATCAGGGCACCCACCCTAGCCTTGCTATTCAGCAGGGAGTGTATGGTAGTAAAATATAGGTTTGATTCCCGTAGGGAAGTAAAGAAAACCTAATATTTAGTAGGGCCCTGTAATCATTGACGACTTCGCCTATTAACCCCTAACCATCGGGGCCCGACTTAAGTCCATATTTAAAAATCTGGACTATGTGGCAGGGCCCGACTTTAGTCCGTGTGCAATTTTGGCGCAATATTGGCTCTGAGAGAGAGACGAGCGACGGGAGAAGCGTAGGTTACCTCATGACCGCTCGCCACGGCCGCCGTGGGCCTACTGACATCTAATCCACACACATCCACCCTCCCTCCCTCGCTACACACGTAATTATGTAACGAAATGACCGTATTTTAGCGATTTTGCCCTTCGGTTGCACAATCGTTGCAAGACAACCAGTGACCGTAGAAGGATGGTTCAGGTGTCATTGGAAAGCTCAATTTACGCCCTTTCAGGGATACATAATTGTATTACGCTCTGGCTCTTGTTTATGCATGAAAAAGAGCACGGAAACAAGGCCATTTATGGTAAAACCACCCGCTGGCGTGCGTAGTGGAAAAAAACTGACCCGCCCGCTTGTAAGGCGTTAATAATAATAGTCTCCATTCAACATCCTGCGCCAGCATTTTGAATAGCCCGCGCGGAAGTATTATGGAGTACTCGTCATAAGTGCACGCCTAATTCCCTTATGGGATCGTCATTTTGATCGGGTACCCTACAGAAAAAAACCCTGTAAAATATAAAAAATAAAAAATAACTTAATATCCGTTATCATATGACTTGCCATATGCGTGGATTTCTCATGTTTCGCTTTCCCAACACCAGGCCCTCTAGCGGCCATCTTCGTCCTTCACTGATATACCAAGAATAAACTAGAAATCAACGAATGGGAAGTGGGATGGTCGGGAGGGACAGTGTCTTCAATGATTACGGGGCCCTACTAAATATTAGGTTTTCTTTACTTCCCTACGGGAATCAAACCTATAATTTAATAGGGCCCTCCATCATTGACGATTTTGCCTGATTGGCAAGACTGGAGGCGGGACATTCGTAAAATATCCTAACCTTAGGGGCGAAGAATCCAAGTAAAATTTGTTTAAGTTTTATTGTATGCAAACAATATATACAAAAGTATAAAAGGGTTGCAAGCAGTGCGTGACATTAACCCTCCAACCCCGGCTAGGGTAGATCGTGACTGTACTCTGTGACCGGGGGTTTTGAGGAATTTTGGTCCATGTTGATTCACCTGTTACTCCTGAAATACATGACACAAAGTTATAAAAAAAAAAAAAAATGTTGCACAAACCTTCATGTGTAGAATGCCGTTGAGTAGAGGTCTCTAGCCCAAGTGATTGCATAATGGCGAGCGCGGGAAGTGGAGTGATTTTTATGCGGGAAAATCTTCCCGCGTTCGGATGCGTCGCCTTGGCCCAGGCCCCGGCTTGGCTAACCTACTGCGCACTTAGCCACTCGTCGCGCCAGAGTTTTTACCTCCCGGAGGCGATTTTATTTATTGATAGTGATGTTATTATAGTTATTTGGAGTCCAATTATATAAAATATGTGTATTAGGCTATCATTGTCACTAATATTTCACATTTTCACTCGATACCGTAGTTTTTATGAGTAATTGAGGCTGGTTATTGTTATATTACGCACTGATTATTCGTTATCACAGGTGTTTATTATACTTTGGCCATCTAATATTAGTTCGTGTGTCACTTTCACTTTGGTAAATATGCTTGAGAGAGTGTCACTGTCACTGATAATGCTCATTTTCACTTGATACGGTACATTTTATTAGTAATTGAGGTAGGTAGGTTATTGTTATATTAGGCAGTGATTATTCGTTATCACAGGTGTTCATTATACTTTGGCCATCTAATATTACTTTGTGTGTCACTTTCACTTTGGTAAATATGCTTGAGAGAGTGTCACTGTCACTGATAATGCTAATTTTCACTTGATACGGTACATTTTATTAGTAATTGAGGTAGGTTATTGTTATATTAGGCAGTGATTATTCGTTATCACAGGTGTTTATTATACTTTGGCCATCTAATATTACTTCGTGTGTCACTTTCACTTTGGTAAATATGCTTGAGAGAGTGTCACTGTCACTGATAATGCTCATTTTCACTTGATACGGTACATTTTATTAGTAATTGAGGTAGGTTATTGTTATATTAGGCAGTGATTATTCGTTATCACAGGTGTTCATTATACTTTGGCCATCTAATATTACTTTGTGTGTCACTTTCACTGGTAAATATGCTTGAGAGAGTGTCACTGTCACTGATAATGCTAATTTTCACTTGATACGGTACATTTTATTAGTAATTGAGGTAGGTTATTGTTATATTAGGCAGTGATTATTCGTTATCACAGGTGTTTATTATACTTTGGCCATCTAATATTACTTCGTGTGTCACTTTCACTTTGGTAAATATGCTTGAGAGAGTGTCACTGTCACTGATAATGCTCATTTTCACTTGATACGGTACATTTTATTAGTAATTGAGGTAGGTTATTGTTATATTAGGCACTGATTATTCGTTATCACAGGTGTTTATTATACTTTGGCCATCTAATATTATGTCATGTGTCACTTTTACTTAGTTATATGCTTTGTAAACGTTTTATATACAATTTATTGTGTCTTTTTTCACTTATTTATATATGTTTTCATAATACATGACTTTTTTATCACAATACATTGTTTTATTTCCACTTGTTGCCTATATTGCCTACATTGAGCAATAGCCTTAGTTAGCCTATCTGTGTTATATTGTGACAAAATGTGATATGTGCTCTATTCTGTAAATAGGCCTACTGTATTTTTTATTTTATTGTGTCTTTATTAATATATCTTTGTGTATAATTATTATCTGTGCTCTGACGAGAAGTGTATGTGATATGGACCATTAGGTCGTACTGTATTTATACTGTATCTATCTTATGTGTCTGGAATAAAGAATTATTATTATTATTATTATTATTATTATTATATACATATTGTACATATTGTCAGTCTTTGGTACTTTCACTATGATTATTAGTTAGTACTCCTGCTTGGTGTGGTACTCAGCAAAGCACGGTATAGCACATAGTGACACCTGGCACTCCACACACTGCATGGTGGTCTTTTTCTGCTTCCTCGGCCTCACCTGGCTGTTCCAGCAGACATGGCACCGCCTTCTGCTAATGGTGACTTCATCTCGTTCCAGAGGCAGGTAACCGAGCTTGTGCACATTTAGATACTGTGCACACTGCATGCGGTCCTGAACGGGGCGCCCAGGTTGTGCCACTGCCCTCTGTGGCGTAGCATACCTGTCCAGGAGCTCCACCAACACCTGTTTTTGGAACCTCCGCAGGCTACTGAACTTCCTGGGTGTGCGCGGATTCCGAAGCCTGTAGATATTGTAGGCATTCAGCATTGACATGTCCACCATGTGCAGAAAGAACTTTTTGTACCATCTGCACGAGGTATGCAGACAGTCGATGAAGCCTATCTGCATGTCGGACTTGTCCACCAGCCTCATATTTATGTTGTAGTCCATTACAGCATCGGGCTTGGTCACCCTGACTTGGGTGCGGCGATCCACCTTGCCAGTCTCAACCATTTCCCCCTTGTGGACGGTGCTCAGGAGGTTGACCTTCCGCTGGTCGTGCCAGTGGATAGCCAGAATGGGTCCCGACTTCTTCTTGAAGACATCGCCTTTCTTGGTTTTAGGAGGGAAAGTTGGCATGCCCTTCCTTTTCGCTCTAACTGTGCCTACAGTCCCCGTCTTGCGCTGATGGAGGTACTTTGAGAGAGTGGGGGACGTGTAGTAGTTGTCCGTGTAGAGGACGTGATTCTTCTCGAAGTACCGGTTCATCATGGCTTGAACCACTGCTCCGCCAAAGCCAATGAGGGGGTCTATTTCCACGTCCCCTTCCTTCCCGCTGTAGACCAGTAAGTCCAGGACATAGCCAGTTTGGCAATCGCACAGCACAAAGAACTTTATACCAAAGCGATGTCTCTTTGAGGGGATGTACTGCCTGAAGCTCAGCTTTCCCCGGAACAGCACAAGAGACTCGTCAATACAGACGTTGCAGAAGGGCGTGAAGTATGACGTGAAACGTTCTCGCATCATCTCGTACAACGTCCTAATCTTCCACAGCTTGTCAGAGAGATGCATGTCGGTGTTGGTGACAAGATGGAGCGCTCCGAGGATGTCGAGGTACCGGTCCCGAGAGATGTATTTCCCGAAGGCAGGGGTGGATATCAGATCTTTGGTGATCCAATAGTCAGCCAACCTGTGCTTCTTTACATGAGGCATTAGCATGGTGATTGCCAGGAACACCATGAACTCGGGATGAGTCACTGGGGTCCACCGCTTCATGTGGCCCTTGGTCACCTTGCCAAAAAAGTTCACCTGGATTTGGTGGTGCTTGTTTGTCTCCTCTATGACAAACTCAGTAACCTCCTTATCAAAAAATGCCTCAAAAAGCTCATGTGGTGGAGCATTGGGGCCTGCGGGAAAACTTGGGGTAACTCCTGAACCCTCCTGTACCTCATCAAAAGGGGTTACATCAGGGTCATTCACTTCATCAGCAGCCACATCCTGCCAGTTGAAAATATAAAATGGGTCCTGCTGGCGACGCTGACGAGGAGCTGCAGCTGGGGCAGCACGCCCACGAACTTTGGCGGCGCGCACCCTAGGGCGGCCAGGAGGGCGACGGCGCCCAGGCCCAGCCCAGCGGCCAGGGCGGCCAGGAGCACGACGGCCCTGGGCCAAGCGTCTGGGTTGAGGGTCGTCGATGTCCATAAAGTCATCGTCGTTGTCGTCAGAGCCGTCATCTTGCCCTGACGGTGGACCCAGGTAATCATGGCCAGAGTCATCTGTGAGGTGCCCTTCATCTTCAGACCCCCCTCATAATCTCGCGGGGAACGAATGATGCGTGGGCGGCGTGTAGGTCGGCGAGGTGGGGAAGGAGTGGCAGGTGAGGCTCTGTCATCTTCATGCAGAGGTTCGGGGCTCCTTGGCCTACGACGAGTCGTAGACAGCACTGGTTCAGTGTCTGTAGGTGCAGGTATGGATGCGAGGTCAAATACATCGTCAGGAACCTCTGTTGTAGGCTGGAGAGGTGGGGTGGACCCTGGGGAAAGTTGCGGGGGCGTATGGCTGGGACCGGCAGGGGTGGAAGCCGCGGGAGCCTCGAACAAAGAGCGCCTACTTGTAGCTCCTTTTTTCACATATTTTCTCCCTTTTCCCTTTTCTGTAGTAGTATGTCTCCTCTCGGGGGAAATCGGGGGTAAATAGGCCGAAAGTGGAGGGTCCTCAACCCTAGGCAGTGCTGGTGGTGGTGGGGAAGAATGGCGGGCGCCTGGGGCAACTTGGGTGGCGTGGGTAGATAAGGAAGACAATGGCGGGTCAACCTCACCCTCACACTCAGCCTCACTGGCACCCTCACGCACTGCTCCCTCACCAAGTTTTAGGGCCTCTTTCCTGGCTGCCGCGGCCGCCTTTTCAAGAACTTGCTTCTTATAAAAACGTATCTTGAATGGGGATTTAGCTGGCGAAGGGCTAGGTGTCGTGTCACTCAACCTAAACTTGGCAGTCGACCTAGTGCTGTCCCATTCGCTCACTCTCACTACACTCTCATCCCCTTGCACAACTATATCACGTTCAGTACTATCATCACTTTCATCGTCATGCTCAAATCCAACAAATTGCGCGTCTCTTTGATGAATTTTGTCTAGATCTTCACTATAGTGAGACTGATAAGACTCGGAGCTATCACTGCCCAAGTCATCAACACTATTTTGTCCTTCACCACGTTCATAACTCCTCAAAGCTATTTCAATACCTCCGGGAGTCAACGCATCTTGTACGTGCCTTTGCGTTAGGGCGCGACGAACATGGGCAGGCGTCGAAGGGAGCATGGAATCGGACACAGGGGAATAACTTTTTGGGCTAGTATCCATGTTGGCGGCAGGGTAGAGACTGTTTTGGTGGCGTACATGGTGTCTGGTGGCGTCACCTAGCGACCACGGAACGAAATGTTTACGCGCGCCATTCGAAAGCACATACGCAAGCAATGGTACAATGTTGTACCACCCGGGTTCCTCGGGTCAAAACATAATGGTACACACGTGTACCACCCGGGGTTGAAGGGTTAAGAAACTGCTTGCTCATGGTCAGATCTTTACATTAGATCGTATGCATGATAAAGTGGGACACCCATGTGTTTCCGAGAACTGTAACTCTGCAGCAGTTATTCGTTCCATTCTTAAAACTATTTATACATTCAATATATTTGTACAATCTTGTAAAAAGCATACATAGTTGCAACTATGCGAGATATCTTCTTAGAATTAACATAAAATTATTATCGAACTGTAGAACCAGTCCTATCACAGCTCATGATTCATCACAATCTTCAGGGCACAGAGGGGATATGGACTATTCCGCACACCCCCCATCCCTTCTTTAAACAGCAAAACTTAACTTAATAGAACATTACCTACTGTACCCGTTGACGTAAAGCTACACAGGTACGCTTTGGTTTATCTAGAGCGACGGACAGGTAGCGTGTTAGGAACGTATGATTGGAAGCGCATAATTGAGTATTAGCAATGTCCTCTTGTGAGAAATTTTGTAGAAATCTGAGAGAGACTGCCCATTTCCTGATATCGTGAGCCCTGCCTATCACGCCGGGATTACTTTCCCTAATCATGTCCACAAGCAAGGAAGCTAACTTTCGTTTTGTAACACGCTTACCTGTCCGGTTGACCCATAAAGCACCTGGTTGGCGAGGCTGCGCAGCCCTCAAAAACATTGTGAGTGCTTGCACAGGACATAAAAGGTGATGAGTGAGGCCCCTTTTCAAGGCCGGGACGGAAAATTCAGAAAATACATGTTCAGAATGTTCGTTCTTAGCTATAAATGTGGGAGACGGCGCGATTTGCACATGATCGCGCAGTCTCCCAAACCTAAGACAATTAGGTTCGTTGCTCATCGCCGCCAGCTCAGACACCCTGTTTCCGGTGGCTAGAGCCATGAGGAAAACGGCCTTTTTCAAAAGTGAATCAAAATCCGGCGCACTATTATATTTGCGCGATTGAAGTACTGATAAGGCTTTGTCAAGTGGGCATGAGCTGGCGGGGCGGTGGACGTAGCTTGAAACACGCCCTCATAAAACCTTTCTCCTCCGCCTGCGGTATGGAAAGGCCAGTGAGATAAAAAAAGGGGGTTCTAATAGCAGACAAATGATTTTTTAGAGTGGTTACTGAAAAATGTTTTTGTTCGAATAGATAGTCCAAGTATTTAAAAATTAAAGCCCCTGAGGCAGTAGTTTGCCCTGACTCTACAATCCAGGTTGTGAAGGTTTTCCAATGGGATTGATATTGTCTTCTGGTAGACATGGTGTATTGGTTCATTAATTTATTAGTGACACTCTCCCCAAATTGAGCTAACCATTTGGCATGGTAAATATCCATAAGGCAAAACTAAGCGAGGAGGTCCGAAGGTTGCCAATTGTTTCCAAGTGGAAAGCGGAGACGTGGAGGGACACCGGGTTCCTGCACCACTGTTGCAGGTGGTACCACACCTGGGCTGGCCATAGCGGCGCGATCATCGCAACTCGGCCCCGGTAATCCCTCAGCTTGTGAATTCCTTTGCACATTAGCACAGAATCTGGTGGAGGAAACAGATAGATTGAGGTCCACCTGTTCCAATCTACCAACAATGCATCGGGTCCCCCCGCCGGGGTGACCTCCTGACGAGTGAGGAAGAGGGGGAGTCTGTGATTCTCTGTGGATGCAAACAAGTCCACCTGCGGACGGGCCGGCTTTGCAATCATCTTGTCGAAGATAGCCTGTTTGATTGTCCATTCTACTAGAGTGCTCCGCCGGCGAGAGAGAGCGTCTGCCCAGACGTTCGCCACTCCGGAGAGATATGCTGCATGCAGGGAAATTCCTAGTGATTCGGCTAGGGCAAAAATCCATTCGGAAACCTTCAACAACTCTCGTGACCTCACTGAGCCCTGTTTCTGAATACAAAAGACTGCAGTTTGATTGTCCATTCGGAACGCAATTGATTTGTTTGTTAACCCTCTCACCACGGAAGGCCTCTTGAACGCCCATAAAAAAGCATATAACAGCTGCCCGGAAGGCCTCTTGAACGCCCAGTGGTTGAAAGCCTGTGAGCTTCGTGTGCGAGGCGTCGGTCCGACGCATGTAAACAACAGCCGGCTGGACCGACGCCCCGCATCTCCGGCCACAAGAAGGAGAGCGTCGCTTGTTCGTGTGTGCCTGTATGTTGTTGTTAAGTATCGAAAAGTGGTGTAAAGTGGCTGTTTTGGCCATAAAGTTATCTCCAATGAAATCATCATCACAGCTCAACCAGTTGACTTAGAGAGCTCTACTTAATGCCATTCTACAGGTAAATAACACAGCTACGCTTGGGGATGCGCGGGAATGCGGGAAGCAGTCTGATTAACGAATATACGGTAGCCTAGCCTAGACGTTTTTTGGCCAAAACACCCGGGTTTCGAGGAATATATATATAATACATAGCCGGGGCTGGAGGGGTAAAGTCGTGCCGTGAGTTTGGAGAAAAAAGAGGGGGACTAAAAGCTCTTGCTTTTTTATATGGTACTGACTGTGTGCCGGCCATGTGCCTTGACCTTGATGGCCCAGGGTGGACTGATAGCCCCAACCTAGTGCCCCTGAGGCGTCTGTGTCTACCTGGAGCTGAACAAGACTCGCACTGGGTGCTGTATTGGCAGCACCATTGTAAATCATCTCATGTATGCTGGTGACCTAGCCTTAATCGCGCCCTCTGGAGCAGGACTGGATAAATTATTAAGAGTATGTGAAAAATTTGGAATCGAACATTCAGTCAAATTTAATCCTATAAAGAGCAATATCATAATATTTAAATCTAACCTTCTATTGAAATCAAAGCTACCTAAATTCCATTTGTATGAAGAAATTATAGAAGAAGTAAGTAAAGTAAAGTATCTAGGACACTATATTTCATGTGATCGCTCAGATGATGAGGATATGGGTCGTCAGCGAAGGCAACTTTACATGCAGGGAAATTCAATATTAAGAAAATTTCATATGTGCACATGGGATACAAAAATAACATTGTTCAACTCCTACTGCTCACCAATGTATACAGCACAACTATGGTGGAACTATAAGAAAATTACAGTGAATAGACTAAGTATCTCATATCACAATATCATGAAAATGTTTCTGGGGCTCTCAAAATATGAGAGTACAAGTACGCTATGTGCCTATATGAACTTACACTGTTACAAATCACTCATTAGAAAGCTAACATATAAATTCATTCAGCGCCTTAACACTTCTGAGAACAGGATCATTAAAATGCTACAAACTCCAAGCATAGTGTACACCTCCAGGATCCAGGCACACTGGAGGAAGTTGCTCTATATTTAACCTTAAGTAATGATTTCAGGTCTGCTACTCTACAGAATTAGCATACCGGTACTGATCCTCATAGTGCAGTACAGTACCGATATTCCTATACTGTACTGTAGCAACATACTGTACCGGAAGCTAAATGATGTGAGGCATGGTACTGTACACAATTAGGACAGTGGTTTTGGTAACACAGTAGTTTGATGACCACTGTTTTTGGTTGAGGCAGTGCTGTGAACTACATGATAGCAAGCTGGGTATTATTTAATTTCTTTTTATTTTATGTAGCCTATGTACAGTAGCTTATATATATTTATATATATTTATGTTACTGTAAGGTATATATGGACCCCAGTATGGTCCCCTCTGTACTGTGTGAGTCTGAAATAAAGTATTATTATTATTATTATTATTATTACCCACACCGTAGGAAGGGGAGAAACCCATGTCGTGACAGAGTGGAGAACTTCTCGCTTGGCCCAGACCGAGAGTAAGCTGTGGGTTAATGGAGGAATTGGCCATAATTTCTTCTCCGGCGAGAGAGGGAAAACTTTGTTGCCTTCCAGGATTAATCGTTTGACTTTCAACCGGCCCAACTTCACAGTTAATTGTATCCAGTTGAGAGAGCCGACTAGGGAGTCCCACGTTTTCCTGGTCGTATCCAGACTGTGGAGAAAACGGAACAGTTTCTTGCGGAACCTGCTCTGGTTGTCCACACTCTGAGTAAGAGTCAGATTGGCGGTGTCCCAGACCAGCCCTATCCACTGAATAGTCTTTGAGGGGACAAGGCGAGACTTCGCCAAGTTCACCTTGAACCCTAGGGTTTGTACACGAGCTAACACTTGGTTTACATGATCTTGACATAATTCCATAGAGTTCGCTACTACTAGCCAGTCGTCTAGATTCCAAAACACCTGTATGCCTTGGATTAACAGGGGTAAAAGAGCTTGCCGGACAAGTTTTGTGAAAATTCTCGGTGCCAGGTTCAAGCCAAAAGGCATTCTTTGAAAGACATAAGTCTCTTGCCTGATCCTCAGGGCGAGGAATTTTTGGAACCGTTTGTTTATCGGGACATGCCAATAGGCATCTTTGAGATCGATCGAGCACATCCAACCTTGCGGCGGAATCGCGAGTCTGAGTTGCTGAACTGTAAGCATCCTGAAGGGTGAATTCTCTATAAATGTGTTCAGGTGCGAGAGATGTAGAACTGGTCGCATCTGCACACTGTCCCTTTTTGGCACTAAGAAAAGTCGTGAAGTGTATACTGGGTGACTGGCATTGACCGGGATAAGAACTTGTTTGTTAATTATTTCCTGAAGCAGAGTCTCCTCCTCCTGAGACACATTGACGTGTTCCCGCGGCTGACGCAGTCGAGGCCGCCGGAGCCACCGCCAGGTGATTCCTTTGCTTACTACTTTCCTGGCCCAGGTCTTCTTGGGCCAGGCCGAGCGGAATGAACGGAACGAACCCAGGTGCAACCGGGTCCGATCGTCACAACTCTCAAATCCTGTGTCCTGAAGCACGGCGTTGGGATGCTGAGAGACTGGGTGGATAGTTTTTTTGGAGGAGGAGGTGGGTTGGTATCTGACACTTGGCTAGATTTGTTTGATGACTGGCCTTGAGTACCCTTCTGAGGGGCCTTACCTTTATATCCAGAATGTTTACCTTGTTTGGGCTTGTAAGAGTTACCTCCCTGCTGCGGCGGGAGTCTGGGATCCCTTGGTGACTGTTTAGATTGTGGTTGGTATTGTTTGGTACCACCCTTTGATTTATGAAAGGGCTTCTTAACAGGGTCCTTCCGATCTTGGGAGGTAATCTGCTTCCAACCATTAACCATGTTAAACACTAGACTCCATGTTTCAGAGTTAAGGAGGGTGGCAGTAAGGACCGGAGAGAGAGTTACCCGGCGACCTATGTCCGCCGGCAACTTCCTCACGAGATGGACTCTCAGATCTTGGCGGGCTCGAACCGCCTCCATAATAGCAATTCTGATGTCTCCTAAGGACTGAATAGAATTTTGTAGCAACAGTCTCCTAGACAATTCGGTAGCTCTCTTAATTTGGGGTTCAGCTATAGCTGAAATAGTACGTGACAGGGAGGCGGCGATCTGGTGACTAACCAAGTACTGAGAGAATATCCGGTAAGCCTTATTTCTTAACTTGAAGTCCCTGTCAAGGTGAGCAGCCGGGGGAGTAGAAAAGGGTTCATCAAGGGAGTGCAAGGAAACTTTGGGGGCCGAAAGAAAGGTAAGTAAATCTGAGGACACTCCCTCTGCTTTGGCTACTGGCAAAGAAAAGTAAGCATGATTTTCTTGGGGAACCTGATGTGAAGACTTAGAAGCAATTGTAGCAGCAAAAACCTGAGCTTCTATCTCCCAGTCTGCCCATGGGCCTAACCCCACCGGTCCCATCTGCAAGACTGGTGTATGCGTCTGGTCTAGGACCGGAGTTCTAGCCAACTCCGGCGTGAGAGCATTCAAAGCTTTGACATCATTGATGCCATCAGCTTTTGACCAATCCGCAAACAGTCGTGCAGACGCGGCGGGAGGGATCGCCGGGGCAGCTGTATACAGAAAATAATCCGGGTTGTACGAACTCGGTACACCCTTGATTAATACATCCATCACTCTCCCTGCCTCATCTTTTGCCCTAAATTTCCTGGTCTTATTGATTTCAATATACCACTCGCTGGGTACCGGAAGTTCCCCTGACCCAGAATGTTGAGCTAATTGAGGGTTCACTGGAGTCACAGGGATCCAGGAACAATCCGCGCCATAGAGGAGGGGTCATGGGGCCCTTCTTCAGAGGCGCCTTATCTAAAGGAGGTGGGGGAATATCTGCAATAACCCTCAAAGAGGAGGTGGCCAGCACCGCCGGCACTGTAGTGCCAGAAGCCGCGGCCACCACCGGGGTAGGACATGATGGAAGACAACCCGGGGAAGCTAGGGGTTTGACAACAGAAGTACTAGGGGCCACCAAAGGTCGAGAAACCGGGGGGTCCGAAGAGGCAGGGAGTTGATAATGTTGCATAACCTTATGCAAGAGCTCACTTAACTGATCAGAAGTCACACACTTACTGTGGGAGTCCCTGGATGAGAGGGATCCTGCCTCAGAATCTTCACCTGTGAGTGGGGGAGCCGGAGAGAACCTAACCTCTCCCGGCTCTCCACTCATCTCGGGATTATCCTGTTCCATCACTATCTCAGTATCCGCTGAGGGCCACGTTAAATCTGGAACCGATGATGGCAACATTTCTATGCTACCTTCCTCAGTCCTTTCGTGATTGACGTTAAAAAGAGATTGAGAAGGTTCAGATTGACGCCAGTAACCCCCTGCCACAACGGGCTGGGAGTCTGGAATCACTTGAGAATGCAATTGTGACCCCGACAGATATACCCTGTACTGGTCAGCCAGAACCCTACATGGGCCTGCCGATCTAACACTACGGGGTACATAGTTCAGTTTAGGTATGGCAAAAGTAACACTAGGAGACACACTCAAGGATTGTTCATGACTAGGTGTGGATTCCAGTGTATCAGACCCCACTTCTGAATCCCCAAAATCTTGGTGAGGTATGTCAGAGGTAGGGGTAGGGGGCGGTTGCTGAGGGGTGTCCCTCCGGCTGCCGCTGCTTGCTTGACACGTCGTTCCCCCAGAGTCCTCTCTCTGGCATTTGGTAGACCAGGAAGACTCTGCGAACGAGTGTCTAGATTGTTTGCGGGGGGATCTAGACCTTGACCTCGACTTGCGCCTAGGGGAGGGTGATCGTCTCCTCTTGGTACGGCCGGAGGGGGGAACCTCTGTGACCTCACTCTCAATGCTACTACTCATTACCTCTTTGCTGAGGGCTTTCGACTTGACTTTAGGTCTGACAGATTTGGAGGAACCGGGTTTCACAAGGGGTGACTTAATAATGAGTTGTCCCCATAGTACTTCATCATCACAGTGAAGTGCCTTATGGGCAGTGTCTTTGGCATAAGAATTAAAGGTACTCTTAACTTCCTGTAAGGCCACCAGGCACGATAAGTCTTTATTTGTTATTAACGCAGTTTTCAATTCAGAGCAAATGGAGCAACGTTTAGATAACCACAAGCCTCTGGAACGATCCAAACACTTGACACACTTAATGCAAAGTTTGTGAGCAAAAACTGGCAAAAGAGAGCAGGTAGGAGGCAGTTGAGCACACCCAGCTTCTGGGAGGCTGCCTTAGCAAGACTGGTAATATGGTACTTCCAAGTGAGAGCAGAAGAAAAAGAGACACCGAGAATATAGAGAGAAGGTGAAGGATTGATTTTTGTATTGTTGAAGTGTAAGGGATAGTCCTCTGGGAGTTCTGAATGGGTAGTAAGATGAAGAAATTGGGTTTTGGAAGCATTAAAGGTAACAAGGTTTTCTCTACCCCAATTGGAAATAATAGATCTTCCTGTGTTGTAAAATTTACCAGAATGCCCTGAATTTCCAATTGACTAATTCCTTTAATATGACGAGAGTATGTTAATATAGAATATGTGAGTCAGAAACAAAGGGAAATAGATTGAGAGGAAGACCTCGGATGAGATGGAGAGATGTGTAATACAAGCGCTGGAAGAGAGAGATGTTGGAAGAACAGGCACGAGAAGTGGTAAAGAATGAATGGAGAATGCTTGTGAATAGATGGGGTTGGGCGCCAGTTGGACTAGATAATAGTGAGTCTGGCGCCTGGCCCGGAGAGCTGGTGTACGTTGTGAAAGGTCATGCCTGGAAGTAAGGTGGGCAGGCATTGTGGTGGGCTTCGCTGCGTGTCTGCCTGCTGAGACCAGAACCTCTCAGGGTCTGAGACTTGGGAGCCTTTTGCTGGGGAACCCAAATGGGCCTTGGTCTCTAGGTCTTCTCCTGGGTGACTTGGATGGGAGTGAGTTATATCTTTGTTTATTCTGTATATTTTTTTATGTTTATTGTTTCTGTTTGGGCTTTTGTCTCGAGTCGACCACCCCCAGCTATTGGGTACAGGTCTCCCTCACTATCCGATGCCCTGATTTACATTATTATTATAAGTTTTTAGGCGTTTGTGTTTGGGCTTTGGTTGGTCCCAGAATGCATACCCATTTACCACATGAATTTTAGGATTTGCTATTTGATTTTTCTATTTAAAATCGGGTTTTCAGGAACGTAACCCAATTGTATATCGAGGGAGACCTGTATGTGCCTGAGTATATACATACATATACAGTAGGGTCCCGCATAAAACGTGTTCACATAAAACGAGTCTCGATTAAAACGACCGACCTAAAATATTAATATTTAATTTTCGATCAGAACGAATGTGATCACATAAAACGAGTCCGCCGCCAAAGTGGGGCAAATACAAGGAGTTTTCATATAGAGCGCCGAAATATCGTACAAAACGTACAAAATATCGTACGCTTTCATATAAAACGCCGAAATATCGTACAAAACGTACGAAATATCGTTCGCTTTGTACGAAAATTTTCGCTTACAGTGAACATTGACGATATTGCGCCACCAAAATGCTGTGTTCACATAAAACGAATTCGCATAAAACGCCCTCGTTTATCGACCATAAACTCGTTTTATGTGAGACCCTACTGTACGTATAAAACAAAAATGAAAATAAATTTGTATTTCCCAGGGGTTGAAGACTGGGATGTACTACCTGCGCACCAAGCCGGCCGCCAACGCTATCCAGTTCACCGTGGAGAAGACTAAACTACAGAACTCCACCACAGCCACCAACGGAACAGATGCCACCAACGGAACCAGTGATAAGGAGACCAACGGGAGCAGTAACGGAGCCCAGCAGAAAATGGCTGCCATGGTGTGCTCTCTGGAGAACAAGGATGATGTACGTATGTGTGGAGCACTCAGTCTTAAAATGTTATGCATGTATTTTATGTAATGTGTGGGTCTGAAATGTGTGGGTCAGTGGCTTTGAAATACCAATCCTCTAATCATAAAAAGGTTCTCTTACCATTTCCTACCCCCCCAAAAAATGTCAATTCATCCTTTTTCCCTTTTATCCTAGCTACCCTATTTCAATCAGTACCTTTAACCCTTCCTACCCGGTCTGCCTTAGGTAAGGACAGCTCGAAAGAAGGGCCGCTACCCGGTATGCCTTACTTAAGGCAGCAGCTTAATAGCCTAATTAAGCTTGGTCTGAACGCCGTGCGTACGACGTATGTCAACAAACCCAAGCGTTGCGTCACCGCACCTCCGAAAACAAGAAGGAGAAGACTCTTCAATGTTATTGTTCTGACATCAGACGAAATTAGTGTCTGAAAAGCCCCCATATTGGCAACATCTCTGCAATATTGGCTCCACTGAAATCGTCATCACAACTGAACCAGTTGACTTACAGAGCTCTACTCAACGCCAAAATACAGATTGAAAACCGCACTACGATTATAGATGAGTGGGAAAGTTCTAGCAGTGAAAATAAACATAAATACGGTAGCCTAGGCCTAGACGTTTTTCAGCCATTTCGCCCGGGTAGGGGCGACCGTCATTGGGTAAGACAGCCCGGGTAGGAAGGGTTAAAATTACAATTCATATTTTTTCCCATATTTCCATATTTCTTTAACTGTCTTGATAGCGTAATGCATAGTGTGCGGAATTTCGATGTGAGTATCCTGGGTTCGAGTCCTCGGAGGGCCACATGTATTTGTTTATTTCATTAATCGAGTTTAGATCTGAAGTTGGTTGGTGTAAAAAACATAATAATCCAAAGTACCCTTAGACCATTTCAGGTAATCATGGACAGAACAACCAAGTATAGCTCAAGTCCTCCACCACAACCAACAGAAGCAGTAATGGACAGGAGCAGAATATGTCTATGATCTGGTGGTCTCTGGAGAATAGGATGTGTGTCTAATGTATGGGTCATAGTCTTTGAAATTCTGATCCTAACGTCTGATTTGCCGATCTTCAGTATTCTCAAAAATATGATTAATCTGTTTCTCTTTTTTTCCTAGCTACCCATAGTTGATTTCACGCAGTTGGAAAGAACCATTATGAATTGTATATATAGCTCGTCTTCTACCGTAACAAACAGAAGACCCACAATGTCACCAGCAGACAAGCAGCGGAAGCAGTAACGGAGCCGAGCAGAATATAGCTGCTGTGGTCTGCTCTCTGGAGAATAGGATGAATGCCTTCAGCACCATGATGCCTTTTTAACTTTAATTTTGGCTAAATATGGACCTTATTTTGTAGTGTTTATCGAGATCGTGTTTAGCCCTTTGAGTCCTAGAGGTAGATTATAAGCTGAGGAAAGTAGTCTAATGGTAACCAGAATATGATGAAAATTATGTCATCTTGCTTAAGGGGTTAATGTTTTGTTCAGAGTACTGTACATGAAATGGTGATCCTCCTAACATCACCACCAATCCTTTCAGTACAATATCCATGATAAAGATACTTACAAGGTCTTCTGCTGTCATTTTAACCCTTTCAACACCATGACATAATTATACTCATATTTGGGTTACCGTACCATTTGACCATTTTCTTTAACTTTTAATCCACTTCCATGATTGAAAGATGTTAATGCGATCTTAAGAAACCCTCTGAATAACATAGGTTCTTCTTAAACTGCATATAATCGTCTAAATTTAGCCAGAATAAAAGATATAAAGATATCATAGTGCAGAAGGGTTTAATAATTTATTATCAGTTAAGCCGCAGACATCAGCGTTCAACAGTCTCATAATGCTGCCGCCAAAATATTTGCCCTCTTCTGTCATTTGGGATTTTTATATTTTTTATAATTTGTGATTTTTATAAAATATAATTTTTGTTTACAGTAACAGTAATTTTATATCTGAATATTTTATGCATATTTTTGTACATAATTAGAATATCTCTATTAGTATTTGTTTTAGTATATCTTCCTGTGCTTCTTACTGCAAAGAATTTGATTGTTGTTTCATTATTTTGAATGGCCAACTCCTAAGTGGCAAACTGGTATTTGGAAGCCTTTGGATCCAACACCATCTTACCACCTCTGGATGATTTTGAGTCAACAGTGGTCCATTGCAGGCTCACTGACAGTTTGACAATATTGTGTAGTTGTTTTGCAATAGGTAATCTCATTATTTAGTCTTATTTTGTTTAATCTGGCGAATTTGCATTAGCTCGCTTTGAGCTAGAGAACATAATTTCAAGCTGATGGGGTGATAGTAGGCTACTGTGTATCATTATTTTGTTTTTGTTTTTGCAACTGAAAGATATTATTTGGGCACAGTACGATCAGCAAATCTAAACTATAGTTCTTAAACCCAAAGCGATGTAGTGTAAATTATCAAGGTGGAGACGTGAAGGTAGACTAAAGTTCTGTAGTTTTAAGTTGTGCATTTCCCCCTGATACTACTCTCCTTGCCGCAGTTGGGGGGCTTCGAGGCTGGCGACTGGGGCTTGATGGGGGATGGTTGTGGTCATTTCCCTTCTTATCTCCCCTCAAGCTTTCGTCCTCAGCTTGACTAATTTTGAGTAGTTTTTCATTCCTCATTCTATGTTTTT
This sequence comes from Paralithodes platypus, assembly GCA_032716605.1. Taxonomy (NCBI): domain Eukaryota; kingdom Metazoa; phylum Arthropoda; class Malacostraca; order Decapoda; family Lithodidae; genus Paralithodes; species Paralithodes platypus. Next base: position 4,257,078 of record CM064538.1, on the reverse strand, counting down.
CCCCTTCTATTCTTATTCTGTCCCTTTCGGCTGTCCTCAGGCGGCCTATATCTCATGTCTCCCTGGCCTGGCTAGGTAGCAGATTGCTGGCCTGATTTGTCTCTTCGGTTGCTGATGTGGCCGGAATGACTTGATTCCCTTCGGTAATGCTTTTTTTGCTTCTCGATGTGATATTTTCTACCTTCGACCTGATCTTTCATTTTTCGTCATGATCACTTCTTGGTTGGTGTTGCGGTGTAGCAGTTCTTGCCTCATCCTTCGGCCCTGCCCTATAAGAGCTCTGATGTGGAGCTCATGTTTCTTACAGTTTCTTACAGTAGATCCTCTGGAAAAAGGCAAACTATGCCTGTGTATCCAGCTCAGTACCAGTACTTGCACTGCTGCGGTCGTTCACGGTGTTGGCGGCGGCGGTAGCAGACGCAACATTTTTACTATTCTGTATTTTTGTTTTATAATCAAACTTCAAATCTTGTCTTCCCCATGCTTTATCAAGATTACTTTCAAACTCCCTTATTGATTCGGAATCGTCTACATACTGGGGCAGTGTGTTCCACTCATTTACCACTCTATCACAAAATGAGCTCTTTGCCTTCTCAAGCCTATTTCTTTCTTTGTAAATTTTCTTAGAGTGTCCTCTCGTTCTTGTTCCCTTCCGCATCAAGAAGATACCTTCACACACATCCTCATCGTACTTTCCTGACACTATCTTAAAAGTCTCTATCATATCCCCTCTCTTTCTCCTATATGCCAGTGTCGGAAGCCCCAGTGTCCTCAACCTCTGCTCATAGCCCGCGTTCTTCAACGTTGGTACCAGCTTGCTAGCTCTCCTCTGCACTTTCTCCACTGCTTCTATATCCTTTACCATATATGGAGCCCACACCTGGTTCGCATATTCCAGGTGCGGCCTAACCAGCGCTGTATAGAGATTCCTGAAGATTTCTTTGTCAAGTGACACAAATGTCCTCCTTATCAGCCCTATAATTCTATTGGCTTTGTTTATCTTTTCCGCTAAATGTTCTGAGAAATTATACTTATTGTCTATCACTACTCCTATATCCTTTTCTGCATTCACTTCCTCCCTCGCTTCATACATACTGTATCCTACCTTGTCTATCTTGCTGGTCCCAATCCGCATGTACTTGCATTTTTTTGGATGAAAAGGCATTAACCAATGCTCAGACCATCTGATCTGATCATGTGGTCCGGCTGAACTGGTGAAATGACGAGAAATGTCTGCGTGTCTTCACCTTCCTCGATTTGTTCCCCTACAGCTCTTCCCTATCTATCTTTACTCGTTTAGTTCTATATCTTGATCGAATCCTTCGGGCCAGCCCTATGAGATTTTTTTTTGTAGAGCTCAGTGGTCTGGTTAAACTAATATTAAAATTTTTTTTTTTGTGTGTTCACACTGGTGCCTTATTTAACTAGCACACAACCAAGAGCTTACATATCACTGCCAGCTTGTTTTGAAGTACTGTACACTCCTTTGTTCACACTGGTGCCTTATTTAACTAGCACACAACCAAGAGCTTACATATCACTGCCAGCTTGTTTTGAAGTACTGTACACTCCTTTGTTCACACTGGTGCCTTATTTAACTAGCACACAACCAAGAGCTTACATATCACTGCCAGCTTGTTTTGAAGTACTGTACACTCCTTTGTTCATACTTTATACTGTATCCTTTTTAATACAGTATGTCAATATGTCAATATATATTTTTTTTTCTTTTTACATTTGTTTTATACTACTATGTGTACATAAATCTAATAAAATTATATAATCTTCCTAGATTATCTCACGTTATTAATTTAAATTATATTTTAAGATGTTAGCTGGGGGAAGTACTAACGGAGACGAGAAACACCAGGTTTATTTTCCTATCTATCTATCTATTGCCTGACGCCGTGATCCCCGAAGGGTGTGGCCACGAACGAACCGCCCCCATGCACCTCTGTCCCCAGTCAGTCGACGCCCCTCCCCCCAACCAGCACCGCCTCCTTCCACCTCATATTCGGTCTACCTTTCCCCCTCTGTCCCTCCACCTCGCTCTCGTACACCCTCTTAGTCATTCTCTCGCTTTCCATACATTCCATATGGCCGAATCATCTCAAGTTGTTCCTTTTCACACTTTCCAGCACATCTACCTCCACACCACACCTTCTTACTTCCTCATTAGTCTGTCTATCCCTCCATGTAACTCCGCACGCACTCCTTAAGTAATTCATTTCCACTGCTCTCACTCTTGGTCTGAGTCTCTCAACCAACGTCCATGCTTCGCTTCCGTAAGTCAGTGTCGGGATTACCACACTGTCATGCAAGGACTTCTTCACTTCCATACTGACCACCCTATTTCTTGTTACTGCTTTTAGCGTTCCTACAACCCTCTTCCCCTGTTGTTTATTTTCCAAAGGCACCAAAAATATTCATCTACAGTACAGGTACTGTATTACCAAATACTCCCGGGGGCGGGTGGCTAGGAATCCTCCTCCCTTTGTAAAATTGACCTACTAGACGGGACAGAGAAAGGGCAAGGGAACGCGAAAGTGATCCACGGACCCTAAGAATTAGAACTTTAAATGTTGTTTCTGTTCGGGCTCTGTCTCAAGTCGGCTACCCCCAGCTATGAGGTGTGTGCCTGAGTATATACATGCATACATTAACAAATGCCTTGATCCCCTAGATGATGGACAAGAATGAACCGCCTCCATAATTCGAGGTAATTAGTTTGATTCTTGAGCTTGTTCCTGTTCTTGGGGGATGATCGCTAGTCAAACCGGCGGTAAAATACTTGGCCAATAGTAGCTAATGTACATCCTATGTGGTTGATTGTGTTCTTTTATTTCATAAAATTTATTTTAGTAAGCGTTGTTTCCACAGCGATTTTGATAAGTTAATTTGACTTTATATTGTCTTTGTCCCAGTTTTGGTTTGTTTAGTTTGCAATTTTTACATTTAAATACTTGAAGATACATTGACAATACTATATCCTGTTCCAAATAGGTATTATAATGTAATATTGTGAACCTTAACCCACGCCGAACGGAAATTTAAACCTTCCTGCAATCGGAATTTTGGCGCGCTTATAAATACGCACAAAAATGGCCTACTCTAGGTTTTATATACAGTAAACCCTCGCTATCTTGGACTAATTGGGGGGAGACCACTTCCGAGAAGCCCGATTTTCCGAGATGTCCGAAGTCAGACTTATATCCGACTTAAGAGAGGAAAAATTCCGAATTCGAAGAGGAAAGTCTGCGTCCTCGTAGCTCTTTCCTATTTCCCATTCTCTTTCTAATTTTCATAAATGATCTTCTCAACTGTACCTCCAGTCCCATCCATTCATACGCAGCCGACTCTACCTTACACTACTCAATTAGTTTTCCAGAACTTCCCAGCCAGCAATCCTTCAAAAACAAACGTAATGAAGCCATGTACCACTTATCTTCTGATCTAACTACAATTTCCAATTGGAGCAGAGAAAACCTTGTTGACTTTAATGCTTCCAAAACCCAATTTCTCTATCTTACTACCCGTCCGGAACTCCCAGAGGACTATCCCTTATACTTCAACAATACAAAAATCAATCCTTCATATTCTCTCAATATTCCTGGTGTCTTTTTTTTCTTGCACTCTCACTTGGAAGGACCATATTACCAGTCTTGCTAAGGCAGCCTTCCAGAAGCTGGGTGTGCTCAACTGCATCAAGGGGTTCTTTACCCCTTCACAGCTTCTTGCTCTGTACAGGGGCACGGTGCGTCTTTGTATTGAGTATTATTCACGTGTGGGGAGGATCCTCTCACACTGCACTCCTAGACAAAGTAGAAAGGAAGGCCTTTCGTATCATTAACTCTCGTCCACTCACCAACTCTCTGCAATCTCTCTCTCTTCGCCGCAATGTTGCATCTTTCTCGCTATTCTATTGCTACTACAATAATCAGTGTTCCTCAGAGCTTTCCCAGTGTATACCACCTCGTCTACGTAGGGTACGTAGTGTAACAACTCAAAGTATTGGACAACTTCTAGTGAAGTGACTAGTTAAAGACTTGGCCCTGTGATTGCGTAGAGGGATACTTTAAGCGCTACAAAAGACTGAATACAACTAGGACATTCAGTGATGTTAGATAAACCCGTTAATTAGTGTATAAATGTTAAGGACGATCTCTAAGTGCTTATTTAATAATATTTTTAATATTACTTAGAATCTTTGATTGACTTTATATATAATAATCGTTGTTAGGCGATGCTATATTTTACTCTGTTATAGTTTATGAAAAATTCCTAATTTATTTTATTTGCTTTTTAAAATATCTTATTATTCACTGAAGGATTAAACTAGCCTTTGTATTAGCACACTGTTAAAGGTGGTGGGGCATGCGAAATTAAAATTAATTTATAATGTATTTAAACAGATGTTTAGCTCTCCAGCAATCAACCTGACTACTCCTTTGTCAAAACTAATCTTCAATATTAGAGAACAAATAAAATCTAGATATTGAATTGCGACCCCTTGCAACTAGTAATAATAATAATAATAATAATAATAATAATAATAATAATAATAATACTTTATTTCAGACTCGCACAGTACAGAGGGGACCATACTGGGGTCCATATATACCTTACAGTAACATAAATATATATAAGCTACTGTACATAGGCTACATAAAATAAAAATAAATTAAATAATACCCAGCTTGCTTTAATGTAGTTCACAGCAGTGCCTCAACCAAAAACAGTGGTCATCAAACTACTGTGTTACCAAAACCACTGTCCTAATTGTGTACAGTCGGCCCCGCAAGGGTGTGCACTAAAAGGGTGCGATTCTCCAACCGTGCGGCAGATGTCCGTGTGGTGCTTATAATCCAAGGGTGCGAAAAAAGCAAAGCGTGTGGTGGCCGAAGCGTGCGGAACTTGATGCGCATTTGTCGGGCGGCCATGTTTGTGACGTCGGAGCGCGCGGGATGACTCGGTGACTCGTGTGTAAGCGTACCCTAACGCAGCCTTGCAATTTGTTGCCGCATTCTTTGTGAACAATGGACCCTCCAGCCCCTCCACCACCCCAGCCACCTGCTGCCCCTAACCCACCGCCCAGGGCGATCGTGTTACCCACCAAAACAAAAGTGAAAGTTCTTGATTTAGAACAGAAAAAACAGTTACTAGATATGTTGGCTAGAGGTGAGAAACAGGCAAATGTGGGTAGACATTTTGGTGTGGGTGAATCAACTGTGCGGTCAATTAAAAAGCAAAAAGATAAAATCATGAAGTGCTACAATGATTCGTCAGTGCATAGCAGGAGTGTGATTAAACATGTGAGGAAAACAACACTAGAAAGGGGCAAAACTGAAAAGTTGCTCAGCATATATGTTGATGAGCAAGCCAGCAAGAGTATGCCTGTAAATTCAAATCTTATTCGTGAGACAGCTCAAGTCTACTATGAAAAACTTAACAAAGACAAGGATGTGGGTGGATTCACGGCATCGAAGGGGTGGTATGATAGATTTAAGAAAAGGGAGAAATTACACTACCTGAAAAATACTGGCGAGATGGCCAGTGCTGATCATGAAGCTGCCCGAGCATTCCCTGCCGAGTTTAATGCACTTATTGCTGACAAAGGATACGCATTAGATCAAGTCTATAATTGCGACGAAGCCGGATTAAATTGGAAGAAGATGCCTGCAGGCACTTTTATATCAAAGGAGCAAAAACAAGCAAAGGGCTTTAAGATAGCCAAAGACAGGTTTACAGTGATGATGTGCTGTAATGCTACTGGAACACATAAGCTACCCCTTCTAATTGTCTACCAATCTCGTCGGCCACACTGCTATCGCCACCAAGATATGTCCAAGCTTGACGTCTATTGGTGTTGGAACAAGCCTGCTTGGGTTGACGGGAAAGTATCAATGGAATGGCTGGACAAATCTTTTCTGGCCGAGACACGGGAATTTTGTAAGAAGAAAAATTTAGCTCACAAAGTTCTCCTGACAATGGACAATGCCCCAGGTCATCCAGCTATTTTGGTGGGTCGCCATCCGGAAGTTGAAGTAATGTTCCTCCCCAAGAACACCGCCTCAATCATACAACCTCTAGATCAAGAGGTTATTGCCTCCTTCAAGAAGAAATATTATACCAGGTCCTATCGGCAGCTGAGGGAGGGTACTGACACTACATTGGCCGAGGTGTTGCGACGTGAAGGTGGTGATGAACACATGGACATTATTGAAGAGGAGGAAGAAATAGAGAAGAAAACCATAAAGGAGTGGTGGAAAACATATACCATCAAGAATGCAGTAGATAACTGTGTGAGTGCCTGGCGTGATATATCCCAGAAACAAATGGTTCGAGCGTGGCGCCCAATTCAAGGGTTGCCCAAGGACCGTGGAGGGGAAGAGAGGAGAGCGGGAGAAGATATGTTATCTGAGTTACGCCGTGTTGGAAGAGTGTTCGCCCAGGTAACAGAGGAAGCAATGAGAGAGGTAGTTGAAGGTGGTGATGCTGAGTTTACAGTCGATGACATCATCTCAGAAATGGAGAGAGTGGAGGAGGAAGAAGCAGAAGAGGAAGAACCCATGGATGAAGAAAGGGGAACTGAAGCTCGTATGAAGGATATAGCAAAATTGATTGAGCTGGGAGAAAATATGAAAAGTGCTATGTTGGAGATTGACCTGGGTCATGGGAGATCAGACGCAGTTGAAATGGATCGCATTTTGAAGAACTATCGCGACATATATGTGGTCCACATCAACAACTTGAAACAGGCAAGCATCACCTCGTTCTTGCAGGCCAGACCTGCCGCACGTAGACCTGCCTCACGTAGACCTGCCTCACCTAGACCTGCCTCACCTCAACCAGGACCCTCAGGGGTATCTGGACGTAGGAGGCCTGCTACAGTTATGATTGAGTCAGACTCCGATCCCGACTCCATCCCTGACTTCAATCCTGCCTCACCTCAACCAGGACCCTCAGGGTTATCTGGACGTAGGAGGCCTGCTACAGCTAGGATTGAGTCCGACTCCGATCCCGACTCCATCCCGGACTTCAATCCTGACCGCACCGACGAGCCTGACCGCACCGACGAGATAGAGGAACGAGAAATGATTGCATCGGTCCTTGCAAATGTCACTGACCTGGCAAGACAGACTGAGGAGTCAGAGTTCTGCATGGATGTCATACCAATGACAGATGGTGGGGGTGTAGAGCCAAGTTCCCCCCACTAACTTCAACCAAGTAAGGCATGGGGGCAGCCTCGGACCCTCAGTAAGACCAACATCCCAACCTCCACGCATACATAAACCATCCAAAGTGAGTGTAATACCCCTATTCTATCTAATATCTAATCACATTTCTATACTGTACAGGTATTCTTTCCTTAGTTCATGTTTTTCAGGGGTTATTGGGCGAAAAAAGGGTAAGTTTGAAGAGTCCCCGGACTACATAGTGAATTTCCCATAGGTTCTTAAGCTCCAAGGGTGCGTTTTACAAGGGTGCGCGCATGGCTTGGACTAAGGTAACCGCACCCTTGCGGGGCCCACTGTACAGTACCATGCCTCACATCATTTAGCTTCCGGTACAGTATGTTGCTACAGTACAGTATAGGAATATCGTTACTGTACTGCACTATGAGGTTCAGTACCGGTATGCTAATTCTGTAGAGTAGCAGACCTGAAATCATTACTTAAGGTTAAATATAGAGCAACTTCCTCCAGTGTGCCTGGATCCTAGAGGTGTACACTATGCTTGGAGTTTGTAGCATTTTAATGATACTTTTCTCAGAAGTGTTAAGGCGCTGAATGAATTTATATGTTAGCTTTCTAATGAGTGATTGGTAACAGTGTAAGTTCATATAGGCACATAGCGTACTTGTACTCTCATATTTTGAGAGCCCCAGAAACATTTTCATGATATTGTGATATGAGATACTTAGTCTATTCACTGTAATTTTCTTATAGTTCCACCATAGTTGTGCTGTATACATTGGTGAGCAGTAGGAGTTGAACAATGTTATTTTTGTATCCCATGTGCACATATGAAATTTTCTTAATATTGAATTTCCCTGCATGTAAAGTTGCCTTCGCTGACGACCCATATCCTCATCATCTGAGCGATCACTTGAAATATAGTGTCCTAGATACTTTACTTTACTTACTTCTTCTATAATTTCTTCATACAAATGGAATTTAGGTAGCTTTGATTTCAATAGAAGGTTAGATTTAAATATGATATTGCTCTTTATAGGATTAAATTTGACTGAATGTTCGATTCGTGAGGATGTGACGTAGGCCCAGGCAAACATTTGGGAAGTAAACATCAGCAAGTATAGCAAAAATGGTGAATAGGTGTGCTGTTTTCGGGTGTAGCAACATCCCTGGACCAAACATAGCACTACACAAGTTTCCAAGTGATCCATACCATTGTAACAAATGGGTGAAGTTTATACAAAGAACCAGAGTGTGGGAGGCAAAGCCCAAAACAAGCTTCATATGCAATGGACATTTTCGTGATGAATGCTTTGACAATAAAGTGCGGTGGAGTATGGGTATGGCTAGATGCACCCGCTGATTGCCTATACGCACTGGGGTCTTGTCACACCCAGTGCCAGGTCCGTATATATATATACGGACTCGCCGAAAAAAAAATCGTAGCAGCGAAACGACTGCACCTATAGCTTTCATATTTCTACCACATGTACCTTACCCTTCTGGCTTCTTTCTACCACCACCCCAACCCCCTCCCCCAATCCACTCGCCGACCATGGGTCACCGCATCAGGCCATCACAAAGGAAAAAAAGGAAAATATGTGGCGGCGAAACGACTGCACCAATTGGTTCCATATTTGTGTGACAAGTCCCCTACCCTTCTGTCTTCCCCCCACCACAACCCCAACTTCCTCCCACCACCCACTTCCAGCCTATCCGTAGATCATCACATAAAAAAATGAAAATCCGTGGTGGCGAAACTACCTCACTAATCGGCTCCATATTTGTAACATGAGTCAATTACCCTTCTACCTTTCCCCCACCATCCCCCAAACCACCCTCCCACCCATACGTGCTTGCCAATTTCTGGAGTCAGGAGAGTGGATAATATGGGCTAACTTAAGCCTAGCCCAAATTATAGTCAGCATCGATGGATATGGGCCTAACCTAGGCTAAAGAAATTTATTGGCTGAAATTCAACTACTAGCAACTAGGCTAAAAAAAAAAAAAAAAACCAGTGAGTGGCGCAAACATTGTTGGGAAGGATAGGCTATGTAGTGACGGCATACGGATACGGTCATCATGTTTACATAAATCGATCGAGTTAAGTTCCCGTCTATTTTTACAGCGATTTTTTCTGTTATTTGCACCCTGTTGGCAATGTATAAATGATGATGATGACAATAAGTCATGGAGGCGTGAGGGGCGGGCTTTCATTATTGTATCCAAATGCAGTCAAAATAGACGGGGACGCTAGCGTCCGCCGCGGCTCCGAGTAGTGTAAACAAGGCGGGCGGTAATCACAGCTGCTTCTCCCTCCTCTCCTGCTGCTGGATCTCGTCCTACAGGTTCATACATATAAGCCTGGACACCACCAATATTCATCACTTGAGGTTCTTCGCCATAATCACGGTTATCACCCTCAGTATTGGCAAACTAATCGGAACTACTATCACTATCCTCCATTTCCACCTGTCCAGAGTCCAGAGTTAATGTTTTATTACAGCAGTAAATTTTTGTTTTAATCATGATTTGCTTTTATTCTTTTTAGAATGGTGTTTTAATTGACAAACTGATCTTTTCTTCTGGGCTCTCTAACTACTGTAGCCCTTTTCCTTTTTCTTAGTTGTCTTAGTCTCTCTCCAGTGCTTACGGGTATTTTGTGGGGATTCATCTTTTATAGGTGTATCTGCACCCTGTTGGGAGGCTTAGACAGCTTCTATAATAATAATAATAATAATAATGTCGGAAGAGCTTGTTGTGTTGCTGGGCATACGTCATCAGAGCGCTTAAACTCCGAATCCAGAAAAGTGTCACCCATATCCTATTTTGGCCATTATATAAATAATTAAGCCATTGTAGCAGAAAATATTGCACCAAAAGCTATAGTGCACACTGCCAGTAATGATTGTGGAGGAAAATAATAGCATGCACACCCACCTTTAATACTCTTCCAATCATAATACTTGAACCCCTAATAATAAAGGATTTATTCAAAGACAAAAATCATTTTCTTATTATAATAAACTATTTGTATACTTCAAAGTAACAAGTATATATTAATTATCTTAAAACAAAAATAAACAAGAAAAACTAAACTTAATGATGGCAAATATTTAAGGTGAAATAAATAAGTGAAAAATAATAATACACAAAAATAGAAACAAATATAAAACTATAGTCACTAATATCCCCTGTAGTCAGACGTGAGTAAGCCACCGCTAAATCCAGAGTGATGCGGAGCCAGTGAAGACCAAGTGAGCTGAAAAATGAAACACCGTCATCAACTAGTAGGGGACTAATCACCAGGAAAGGAAACTGTCCTCTCCTGGTGAGTATAAGCAGAATTAACAACTATCTTAAAATGATATAATCTTTGACACCCCGAAACGTAGCAACCCAAACGGAACCGAAGCAATGAAGCAGACACGTGTGCTTGATTCAAGGCTCCGATCCCACGGGCTGCCAGCTCGGGGTGTCAGAAGCACTTGATAGAATATGTTCGAGCAGAGTGAAGCAGGTGTGTAGGTTTGGTGTATATCCCTGCACAGTCGGAGCCTATAGGTACGTAACAGTAGTACCCGTCTTGCAACACAATCCCACCTCTACTTTGTGCAACTTTCCATCCCAAGAGTGAAACGTTACTCTGTCTTTCTTCTATTCAACAGCTGAGCTCTGGAACTCTCTCCCAGAATCAGTCTTTCCCTCTTCCTATGACTTAAGTTGCTTCAAACTCCGTGTGTCCAGGCATTTTGGCTGGAACGTCCCTTGATTCTGGCACTGTCACTCTTTCATCTCCGGGGGAGGCACTCGTTACAGGCAGTTCTGCCTTTAGTCTCCCTCACTCACATAGAAAGAAAATAATAGACATTAGGCACATTGTGCCAATCTACCTATGTTAAGTACTCATTGCTCTATGGACTCTCAAGCACCTTTCCATCAACGTGCGAAAGAGTCAAAGGATAGAGGCCGCCCGGCTAAACAGAAAACCCCAGCATAGAAGACAACCTACAGTAGTCGGCGGGTGCCCGACCCCGAAAGGGGTTGAAATAGGGGAGCTATCCCCCCGCCAAAGGCGGCTTTCTAGAGCCTTTCCTAGCTGATGCTGAGAGGATTGGGTTCTAATCATGTGGTGATGGGCTGGTCTATCAGAGTGAGAACTGAGCTATCTCTGCCATACCCATAGCTTACTCTGACTGTTCCTTTAACTTATATATTTTCTAGATCTCAAGTGACCGCGTCTTTTACGTGGATTGACCTCCCAATCTACCAAGATTGGAAGCCAAAGCGTCACATTTTTCCCTTGCCCCTCAACTTTCTCTTCATAATTGCTGAGGGGCACAGGGCCCTGGGTGGGGCTTTGGTTTCCCGGGCGTTTCCGCACCCTCCTCAGCTCCCCGCCATGAAGTGGCTTCGGTCACCCAGGCTTTATTGTGGTCGGCAGGGAGGGTTCTGTGGGGGCGCTCGGTTATGGCCTTGGAATTGCTCGGGGCCTTGGGGCTGTTTGGCCAGGCAGCTTGGGGAACAACAACAACAACAACAACCTACAGTAGACACCTGGTGTTTCTAGGCCTACACTGTCTAGGGCTGATCAAACAGCAACTGTCTCCCCCTCGCCACGGCGCCTCGACTCTTTTGCTGAGCGCAGCCATACACGATCCCCCGCCAGGCGATGCCGCAGGAGTCTCCCTTTTTACTTCCAGTGTTTCGGGAAGATCGCAGGCATGCCACAGCTCTTTTAGACACCCGGGAGGCCTCACAAGAATCGTCTACGACTGAGCAGCTGGGTCAATCCTCCCCAATGGACCATTCCCCTATTCCAGACCTTCGGACTGATCAAGAGCCGTTGCCGGGAGGTTTAGAGCCTGCGGCAAGTAACATAGCCACCCGGTCTGATGAGGCCCGTTCAGAGGCCTCACCAGCCCCCTCAACCCGGATGCCGGGTGTCACGCCGCCTTTTGATCAAACTGCAATGGATTCGGAGGATATGCCGTTTGGCCAACGGTATTCTCCTCCGCCGGAAGGAAAGCAGGATTCTGAAGCCTCTCGCCCTCCATCTTCGACTGACCAAGGAGGAATTTTTGTGACACATGAACAATTTACAGAGTAATAGAATTTGTTAACAATATTAATGAGGAAAGGAAGGCCAAGGTTTCCACCCCTTTGGCCCCGGCGGCTCGACCTCTTGGTCAATCACAAGTACTTCCACAAGTGTCCCCTCAATTCAACCCCATTGTTACTGAAGCGACTACAGTCACTACCGTCACGCCGACATTGTTGCCGTCAAAGTTACATCTGCTAACGGACATAAATTCTCCCTTATTGCGAAGGGCCCTATGCCTCTGTTGTATGGTCAAGATAGGTCGTGGTTAGTCATAAAGCTCACTCGCCCTGAGGTCGCGCAGCCTACGGTTGTGGGGGAGATCCCTGTGCCGGAACATTGGCTTGTGGAGGTGAATGAGGCCAAGAAACTAAGGGCCAAGAATCAAGCTGGTGACCTTCCGGATGTTGTTATCAAAGCGATTACTAATTTGTATAATCCTGAATACTTTGTTTATTACCAGTCCTCGTCCCTACCACCTGCTGCTTCTGTCAAGTTGTATTCTGATTGGTCAAAATCAGATGGCTTAAGGGGACATGGGCCAGTTTTCTGAACCACTTACTCCCTCGTGTTTAGCCCCATTAGTGTTAAGATGTTTGCCCCATTAGTTAGTCAATTTTAAGACCTTTCGCCCCATTTCTTCGTCAATATTTAGACCTTTCGTGCTATTTGGGTGTCAATTTTTCCCCTGGCGAACGATAGTGAGCCTGTAATGTTGGAAGAACCGGACTTCGGCCGGAACATTTTTCTACCGAAAAATGTACAAATTAATCTAGAAGGGGGATCTACTGGATGTTTTTTTTAATTTGATGGAGGTATAGGGAGGAAACTTAGAAAATCATAAACAGATAATTAAAAAGGCAAATAAACGGCCCATCTCCCCTTAAATGTCATCAAGTCACTGCAAGGGCTTACCCCTCAATTAAAGTTACATCCACGCCGGGACAATTCTGGGCATAGGTGTGGGTACTGCTGTTTGCCAGCACTATTACAAATAAGAGTAGTCATCAACTCCCGCCGGAAGATCATCATTGGTTTTCCATGCCGGTAGTGCAGGCGGAAGGAGTCCCAAAGAGTATTTTAGATTTCTGTGTGCTCCTAAACTATTCTTGTGTCAATTAGCGGAGCCGTTCAGTACGCCAACTCAGCTACAGGTAGATAAGGATTTTAAGAGGAGACAGCAAGCCTGGCGGTTACTATCACAGTTTCTGATTAGTCGGCAGCTAGCAGAATCGCTTGCGCATATGACTGAGGCAGTACCGGAGAGTAACACCTATAAAGCACTATTTCTTACACGGCGGGACTTGTTGCAGAATTCCGTTCAGTCGCTTGGGGATGTTTGCATGGCTCTCTTTGAGGCCGTG
>CM064538.1:4171762-4243317 GCA_032716605.1 Paralithodes platypus | reverse complement strand
AGGACTCTCTGTGCCGACGGCGGAGGAGAAGGAGTTCATGCGTACATGCTTCCGGCTCCGCCCACCACCGTACCAACTCGTGCCCACCTAGTCACTAGATCTAGGTCTTGTAATGCTTCATTCGCATAAGTTTTGTCGTAATCCATCCTTTGAGTTATGTTTGAAAAAGGCAGTTTTCCTTATGGCCTTGGCCACAGGTAACCGGGTCTCTGAGTTGGCATTGATGAGTTCGAAATCGTCATGTCTTCGGTTCTCGCGGCGCGATATGAGTGTACAGTTCCGAGCATATGAAACAGAGACCCCGCCTCAGCCCGACTACTCAGTCACGGAGAACCTCTGGTGTGTCCTTTCTGGCAGGATAGTTATGGGGGAGGGTGAGGGGGGGTATGTAGGCGATGTAGAGAGGGTGATGGTTTGCGGAGTGGGGGTAGAAGTGTCTGGCAGGTGGGAAAGCAGGGTGTACTTGAGGTGGGAGCAGGGAAGTAGTGGAATTCCTTGATAAGTGGCAACTATCCGATTAATTACGTAATGGGCTTTGACAAACAGTAATTATATAACCATGATTTATGCTTTCCAAGTATGTGGCAATTATTATAAAGTCGCCATACATTTGTGTTGATACTCCTATTACCGTGATTTATCTGTATAATTTCAGCTGATGGTAAATTGTCATGCCATCATCTTAACTATTAGGAAGATTTTATAGTGAAATGGGTTGTTAATTGTGAGGTCTGGCATTAACTCCCCCAGACATATATGACACGATCGCGTCATATGGAACTTATAACCAAAAAGTCATATGACGCGATCGCGTCATATGGACTTATCTCCATGCCTCCAATAAGTTTATGACGCGATTTTGCGTCATATGAGCTCAGTAAGTCCGATAAGTTAGCTTACGATAAAACCGTTGGTGGCAACCTCCGCCTCCAAATAAACTTAGCCTCCTATGCAGATGACATAACACTCACATGCACACACCATGACCCAAAAAGAGCAACAGATCTCCTTCAACCCTATCTCAACACACTACATGGCTGGTGCACTACAAACAGACTTAATCTAGCCCCAGCCAAATCCACCGCAACCCTGCTCACAAGTTGGACAGGAGAACACGAATACATCCCTCAACTCACCATAAACAACACACCCCTAACACATACACACACACCCAAAATCCTAGGAGTAACATATGATACTCATATGACATTCAAACAGCCCACCACAAACATTAAAAAGAAACTGACACCCAGACTTAACGCCCTCAGGTCACTTGCTCACACAAAATTTGGACACAAACAAAGAAACTACCACCACAGTATATAAACAATACATAAGATCAGTGATGGAATACGCAAGCCCAGCCTGGGCTTCTAACCTAGCTGAAACACATCATAAGACCTTACAGACTATTCAAAACAAAGCCCTGAAGATCATTACAGGCTGCACAGCTACTGCACCCACAGATCACCTACATCAAGAAACCAAAATCCTCAAAGTCAAAGACCATCTGGACATGAGAGGCACTCAATTCCTGGCAGCAGCCCCCACGAACCAAGACCACCCACTAAACTACATGGCAACACACCCACAGACACCAAGAAATATCAAAACAACACTAAGCACACGGTATCCACACACAATTATGGTCCTCTCTCCCTCCTGCCCACCCCGAACCAACTTCCAGAAGCACATCCATACTCATATCTCTCACCGATCCATCCATCACTCACAGACAAGACGCAGCTGCATGCACGACCTCCCGAAATCCATCCTTCCGAATCCTCCCTTCCTCGCGAGGACAGAGTCCACCTGGCCAGGCGGAGATGCGGACACCATCCAGCTCTCCTGAGCTATCAGAAGAGACTGGATGACTCCGTTGTCGACGCCTGGCCGGGATGTAACACAGCACCCCATACCATTAAACACATCATAGAAGACTGCATTTCACACAACCACTTACGCCAACAACACAATCTACACTCAATGAGAGCTCTGTGGGAAAGCCCGATCGTGGCCATGGCCTTTCTCAGGGACTCGGGGATGTTCGGCCAGGCAGCTTAGGGAACAACAACAACAACAACAACCTCAGCCTCCTCCGATAACTCTAACGGCCGCAGTGTTGTTGTGAGTGTAGTGCGAGGCAGTGGCAATGATCCCGGGGCTCCCGCCTCCTCGGACTTATTGGAACATAATATGTCTGAAGGAGTTAATATGGCATAGATGTGTAGTAGTTTCAAATATTTGCATTAAATATTGAGGAATCAATTGTGAAGGGATTAAGTTTGCCTCCATCCGAAATAAAATCGACAATAGGATAAAGTACACCCAGATATAGCTAAATATGTATATATTAATGCCACAAAATTTTTGGGCTTATTTTAAACCTGTAAAGGTGTGTATTTCGGTATGTTTGTATATTGCTTGATAAGTGAGTATGCTATAATATACCCATCCATAATTAATTGTCATTTGTTGTAATATATCGTTCAAGTTCAAACAGTAGGGGCAGAAATGGTAATTTTGCAATAGGAACCTTCAACAATTCAAATGACTGGTATATAGTTGTTATAATTAACTGTGGAAATGTTTGCAACTGAGAAATGTTCTGACATGTCTTCATTAAAAGTGAACATCTTACCTGAAACACAGGTTTGTTCCTTGAGAATTAAATGGTTATCAGGCTGGCCTACTTTCCGTCGCCCTTTATCAAATACACAATATGCGTGGTCCATCATCTCAACTCAATTCCGAATTAGTGATATAAAGACGGAATACACTTATTATGAATTGCAAAACAGTTAAATGATTATGCAATTAAGCAGCAATATTTTGATTTGATTGCATTTATCTTTAATAATCATATTTGGGGGGCAGCATCAACCATCAGCTGATGCCGTGCGGTCTTCAAACTTCCCGCCCGCACCACCACAGCTGAATGCGGCAGCATGGCAGATATACGATGCGTCCAGTTTTTGAGTGACGGTTATTTACACCACCCGAGCATTATGTGTGCCTTCATAGTTCATATATTGGCAACATGTATCACATAATGTTATTGTAAGTGAAGTTACAGTGTGATAAGTGCATAGCTTCAAGTTTTATAAGTGCCGAGGGAGTGGCAAGCCCCACGGGCTGGCGGCCATCTTGGTCATGTACTCACGCACGTACACACAAGGCCAGCTGACAGACATCCCACTCCCCCATAACTCCCTTTCATTCAATGCCTCTCTCACGCACTGTTTATTGATTTTATACTTTACTGTATGTTTTATAGCTGGAATATGAGTGTTGCACATTGTTTTAGGCACTTTTGACTTAGAAATATGGGTTTTGACGTATGTTTAGTGGGGAGACAGGGGAGGTGGTGGTGATGTGGGGATCGGTTTTTACACCATACCCGAAAGAGGATTTATGGAGCTCCGATCTTACTCTCAACCATCTGAACAATTTTACCAACACACCATGGTGATGGGCTGGTCTATCAGAGTGAGAACTGAGTGATCTCTGCCATACCCATAGCTTACTCTGACTGTTCCTTTAACTTATATATTTTCTAGATCTCAAGTGACGGCGTCTTTTCCGTGGATTGACCTCCCAATCTACCAAGATTGGAAGCCAAAGCGTCACATTTTTCCCTTGCCCCTCAACTTTCTCTTCATAATTGCTGAGGGACACAGGGCCCTTTGGTTTCCCGGGCGTTTCTGCACCCTCCTCAGCTCCCCGCCATGTAGTGGCTTCGGTCACCCAGGCTTTATTGTGGTCGGCAGGGAGGGTTCTGTGGGGGCGCTCGGTTATGGCCTTGGAATTGCTCGGGGCCTTGGGGCTGTTCGGCCAGGCAGCTTGGGGAACAACAACAACCAACACCTAAACTTCGTTAAATGCGGAAATAGCCTCACGAAAATATCATGCCCTGGTGGAGGCACGAACTCTCGACCCTTGGGTGTGAGGCAGACACCTTACCAGTTAGACCAATAGAGATATCCCACTTGGCCTGTTCGGCTCAGGGTATTTCCGCATCCAAGGTCTGTTTAGCCTAGCCTACTTTCACTGACTTTACACTACTTCACCCTCCGGGAAGCGAAAGCTCCGAACAGAGAGGAACAAGCTTGAGCCGAATCTACCGAGAGTCCGTCAGAGAGATGAATGGGAATGGTGAGTCAACTTCACTGAGCGGTGCATACACGCACCTACTAACTGCCCAGTTGGCAACTCGCTTGGGCGGCTGGCAACTTCCACAACCCAACCCAAGCGCGTCTCACATACACTCCCTGGTCTCTCCTCTCCCCTTCCTTGTCCTGTGGGGATCGGTTTTTACACCATACCCGAAAGAGGATTTATGGAGCTCCGATCTTACTCTCAACCATCTGAACAATTTTACCAACACACCTAAACTTCGTTAAATGCGGAAATAGCCTCACGAAAATATCATGCCCTGGTGGGGGCACGAACTCTCGACCCTTGGGTGTGAGGCAGACACCTTACCAGTTAGACCAATAGAGATATACCACTTGGCCTGTTCGGCTCAGGGTATTTCCGCATCCAAGGTCTGTTTAGGCTAGCCTACTTTCACTGACTTTACAGTGAAGGCAGGGGTGGGGGCACTGGGGGAGTGGGGGAGGACCAGTGTACACATCGCCTAGCTTGTTGTGTACGTAGCAACATAAAACACTCTCTCGTCTCTTCTTACCCCTACCATGACCTGGCGGAATTTTGAGGAATGCCATGGGGTCTGGGTCATCCTCCTCCTCTTCCCCACTTGGTGGGGAGTCAACTATGTTATGGGGAGCATTAGGGGAGTGATAAACATCGCGAGGCGACGAGATACGTCCGCCATTCATGAAGGACACAAGACAACTGGGCCAGGCGGGAGGCAGCCCAGTCCCCAATTGATAAGTGTTGCCACTGTTGGGCAATATCATAAGGTATATCCCATATAAATTTGAACCCTTTAGCTACCATAGGACAAGAATAAATAAGCTCAGAGTGGCAGTGAGATAAGTGGGTAAACTGGCTTTCCATATCCGCCTGTACTCACCCGCGCGGATGGACTAGGGGGTTGCCGTGTACCGCCACTGTTCGGCAACATCATAAGGTATTATCCCATACCATCCTTAAGCCTCTAGCTACCATAGGACAAGAGTAAATAATTTCGAAGTTGTGGACG
This sequence comes from Paralithodes platypus, assembly GCA_032716605.1. Lineage (NCBI taxonomy): Eukaryota > Metazoa > Arthropoda > Malacostraca > Decapoda > Lithodidae > Paralithodes > Paralithodes platypus. The sequence continues at coordinate 4,238,150 of CM064538.1, read as the reverse complement.
CACCCTATGCGGCGCTGGGGTTTAGCGTTGCATATATTGCCGACGCATCACGTGCGTCCCTGGGGTCCAGTGGGTTAAGTTAACAGGTGAAGTCAATATACTTCTGACTCATGCAAAAGCTAATTCGTTCGACCACATGTGTATGACAGAAACGGCACATGGCAGTGGGGTCCAATTCATAAGGTGTACTGAGTAATTAAAGAGGTAAGAAAGATAAATATTATATTATATAATTATACCAAATATATAAGAAAAAGCTTCTTATATGATTATGGTATAACTTTGATACTTGGTTTTACCAATCTTGCCAACCACAAGATACCAAAACCCATACAGATGGTTACCCTGTTCTCCTCCGCACCAATTTGCGTGAGTCCTCAAACAATTTCCTCCAATTATTATTGATAATGCTGCGTTACAGATTTAACAATTCTAGCTTATCAGATAATATAAAACGGTACACTTTAAGCTTAACTCTCAAATCATTAATTCGAGGTAGAGTGGGTTGGCATCTATATTCCTATCCCTCCCCTACCCCTCCCTCCACCTTATACTGTGGTGTTTGCTACCCTACCTCTCTTAGCCCAGCCACCCTCCTCTGCCTTCCTTCCTGCCACTTTTATTCCCCCACACGTCAAACTCCATCGCCTCCATCCCTCCCCATTGTAACTCTTCAGCCAGAAACGATACACCGTGAATTCTCCGTGGCTGAGGAAACAGGCTGACGGGCGTCTCTGTTTCATATGCTCGGAACTGTACATATAGCGCCGACGCCCAATTTTGTAGCTAAGAATGAGCATGCTGATCATGTCTTTACTGAATTCGAGGTCCCAACCCTCAAGTGCGGCGATAGTCACCACTAATTGTGCCCAGTCAAGTCGCTTGCCCTGTATATGCGTGCGATCCCGCCTTTACAGGGCGCTGTGGGTTTCAAAGACAAGTACAGTATACACCTTAGAAAGCGACAGTTAGCAGCTCTTTTGGTGGAATTAATTAGAGAGAGTAACCCTGGCTCTATTGGGCGAGCATATTATTTACGTAAGTGGGCAGCTTCACTCAGATTCTTAAAAAATTACTCTTTGGATGACATCCAGGAAACCAACTTCTGGTCCTCTAATCACACCTTTCTGACGCGGTACCTGTCTGTGAACTTAACTAAACCACATTTACAATGTATTGCGCTAAGGCAGAAGGTCTAACTTTAAGCATTTTTGTTATGTTGGGAGAAAAGGAGGGGGGAGGGGGGTCACCAGCTGAGACCTCTCCCCTATCTTGCGTGTGTGTGTTTAAGTTAAGTATTTTTGTGATATGGTAATCATTATCCGATTTTTCTTATTATACTAAGTCTATAGAAGGATGCAATTTATTTTTAATACATTTATTTTGTAATACTATTTACAAACATTTATTATTAGTATTCTATATTTTGTGATATAAGTATACTTGAATTGTTTTTACCAGGTTTGTATATTGGTTGTGGTGAGTTCTACCTGACTGGAGAATTCTAAGATCATAAAAACATGCATAGAACTCAAATAGAGGATACATATAACACTGAGTATAATTATAAAGAACAGTTTTATTTATCTTAACTCTTACTTATACTTGTCACAGTTAGTATCCTGTCTATTATTCCTAGGGGGTAGAGGAGAAACGGATATAAATTAAATAATTAAACCTGGAAAGATGAATTGGCCTAGGCTATAAAAATGATACCGGTCGGCGGTTGACTTACGTGTTAAATTGTATATGTAGGCTATCTGTGGTAGTCCCAGTAATATCTATGAAGTACTTCTATTATTAAAGGAACTTAGCTGTGATGCAAAGAGTGTAGGTTAGGTGATGGACATGTCGGTAGGTGAATATCAGGGAAGTTCTGGTGTTATGTGGCAGCAACTGGTGGTTTGTTGTTAGCCGGGTGAAGTCTGTGTGAAGTGTGTCTGATATTCCCTTTTATCGTGACAATATAAAATATATTTAACGGTTCTATATCGTCCCCCGTGATTAAATAAAAGGGGAAAATCAACTAAGATATAATTGGTGTAACCACAGTAATATTTATCCACAAAGATAAATAAAGTAATGCGTATAAACAAAAAGGAACCAGCTGTCGTGAACCCGGGAAATTCAAACTACGGTATAGATACCAGCTAGGATTCACGACATACTCCACCACCAGTTATATACAAAGTAATTACAATTGTCCCGTCCCGATCATGGATCGCCACAACTGGGAGGAACCCAAAGCAGCCCGACGTGACGGCCCTGAGGGGCATCACCTCGGTCCGCTCCAGTAGCAGGAAGGATATTATCAGAGTTCGGCTTGCTGTCGCCATCCACTACCTCTAAATCTATCTCTAGTGGGTATAGCTTAACCACCGGTCTGGTGGTCAAACCGGCTCCTGTTTTTACCTGAACTACCCTACATTCGTGGTCAGGACCACGAAGAAGTTTCATTATCCGACCTATACGCCAAAAAAGTCGGGGGCCGTCATCATGTACTAGAACGACGTCCCCAACTTGTGGCGATGCTATCCCTTTTTTTACCATTAAGTGATTATGTTGCTCCCTGAGTGATATTAAATAATCAGTGCTCCACCTTTTCCACATGTCATGTGAGAGTTTTGTTACATATTGGAAGCGTTGGTTGACGGAATTGTTGTTACGCCACGTCGTGTCCTTGAGATCTTCATCCGTGACTTCTCGCCTTGGGAAGCTTCTGATCCGCCTCCCATGAATCAGTTGTGAAGGAGTGATGGGTAGAGGGTCCTCAAGATCACTGTAGGTGTAGCCAAGTGGGCGATCATTGACTGTGGCCTCGAGCTCCAGTAATACCGTATTCAGTTCCTCTGTGGTAACCAATGCTCGACCCAGTACCTTCTTCAAGCCAGCCTTTAGGATGCCAATGACCCGTTCCCATATGGCACCGAACCATGGCGCCCTGGCCGGTATAAACCGCCACTCGCACTTGAATTCCGCTAGAGTACCTTTTAACCTTGCATCATCTATCAACTTCCGTAATGTACTGGCTCCGCTAACAAATGTGGTGGCATTATCACTCATCATAATCTCAGGGTAACCCCTCCTGCTACTAAACCTACGGAACGCATGCAAAAATGATTCGCAGGAGAGGTTAGACACCGTCTCTACATGGACCGCTCTAGTAACTGCACAGGTGAATAAGACTACATATAATTTACTTACAGTACCCCCCTTCTCTTTTACTGGCAAGGCACCTGTGTAGTCAACCCCCGTTACCTGGAAAGGACTCACTTCCTGAACCCTAAACTCCGGCAATGGAGGGGCCTGTACAGCACGGTATGATGTACCTTGCAATCTCTTGCAGATGATACATCCCCTTAAGGCTTTCTTTACTACCTGTCTAATCTTGGGGATCCACCATCTTTGCCTTATGTAATTTACAACATAACTAACACCACTATTGTTACACACTTTGTGGCAGTAATTACTAAGGAGAGTGGCTATACAATGTTTATTAGGGATAAGGATAGGGTACTTGGCGCTATCATGTAAAGCTGACAAGTGTAGCCTACCTCTACAGCGTATCATGCCTCCCTCCATATAGAGGCCTAACTGCTTCACTATATTGCTTGGTGTGCCCTGTCCTTTTGACAAACAGTGGTGTTCCTCAGAGTAAGCTTCTCTCTGAGCTACCTTAATCATGGCTGACTCTGCTGCTCTTAATTCCGGCACCGTCAAGTATGCCGGTTTTGCCTGATAGTTCCCTTGTGTCTTCTCTCTAAGAGTCCTAATAAACCTAAGGACCCATGCCATTACATGCCATGACTTCATATATGAGCCATACCGGTCCCAATTCAATATGGCAGTAGGGGCAACCGGTACCGGCAATGACAGGGTTCCTTCTTGACTCATGTTACAACCCACAGTGGTGTCCCCTCCTATTGAGCCCCCTATTGGGCCATGATCAGGCCATAGCATTTGGTGAGGTAGCCATGTGGGCCCTCCCCACCAAAGCGAAGAAGCAACTAAGGACACATATGAAACCCCTCTGGTGACTAGATCACTGGGGTTGTCCTCTGTGGACACACAACGAAAATGAGCGCCGGGGACTAATGACTTTATCTCATCAACTCTATTTTGAACATATATAGGCAAAATATTTTTACTAGACAACCAGCATAGGGTTATCTGGCTGTCCGACCAGAGGTATACATTCTCTATAATCAGCTCGTCCGCGTAGGCCTCACATATACAACATGCGAGACGAGCTGCGAGAAGAACAGCAGTAAACTCCATCTTAGGTATGGTGAGGGACTTAATAGGCGCCACCTTAGCTTTGGCCATTACTAACCTACTCACCTCATCACCAACCGCATAGGCCGTTACACCATAGGCTACTGAGCTAGCGTCACTAAATAGGTGCAGCGTAACCCTCTTAGAATTAGTGACCTGACGGGGAAACATGATACCTGTACTATCTATCATATTGTCATAAATACCCTGCCAGTTAGCTCTCATGATATCTGGAATGGGTACATCCCACCCACACTCTAATCTCCACAAGTCCTGTACGAACCTCCGCGCCCGGATGGTTACCGGTAGCAACACTCCTAGAGGATCGAACATGCTCGCGGTTAGACTTAGAGCCTCGCGTTTTGTAACCAATGCAGGGCTACTTCCGCGGAAATTAACCTGTAACATATCCTTATCAGTTAACCACTCAACGCCAAGTACCTTAACCCCGTCTTGTTTGGCGGAAGCTATACCCTTCAGGTGCAACAGTTCCCACAAACTCATTATTTGTGACCCACTCACGTAAAGACAGGTTAGCGCTGGAAAATATTCTACGGGCATCCCAACATTGTTGTTGCAAATCACTTACATCATCACCAGTCCCCTGTAAGTTATCAATATACAACCCCCTTTTTAGCTTATTAACTACTTCACTGTTCTCCTGCATCATAGACAGGTGTTTTTGAATGGTAGCATTAAGGAGGAACTGGGAACAGGTGGCCCCGAACAGAACTGCACGAAACCGGTAGACAATGTAAGGACTTGCAACATCCAAGGGATCAACGGGCCACAGAAACCTAGTTGCATCCCTATCCTTCTCACTCAACCCCACCATGAGAAATGCTTTCTCAATATCACTCACCCAGGCAAATTGATGGCATCTAAAGCATAGAAGTACCTGGGTGAGGTCAGCCACTAGCGATGGACCTGTATGGAGACAGTCATTCAGACTGAACGCCTTCTCGTCTATCCTAGCCGAACAGTCAAACACTATCCCCTACAGGCGTAGTAACACTATCCTTAGTAATACCATGGTGAGCTAAGTAGTGAATGGGATGACCAGCTTGATTCCTGTTTTCTACCCTTTCAATAAACCCCCTTTCTATCTGATTATCCAGAACCTTTGTATACTGTTGACAGTAGTTGGGATCCTTTATAAATTTACGCTGCAAGCCTCTCATTCTGCCCAGGGCTAACTTAAAGTTATCAGGTAATTTATCTATGTTATCTCTCCACGGCAGTTCCACTATATACTGTCCCTGTGCTTCGGAATACTGTACCGTTTCAGAAAATCTATTTAAGACTCTCTCCCCACCTTTACCAGTCTCATTAGGACTTATACCAATATGGTCCAAGTCCCATAGAGCTGTCAGATCCTTTAATTCTGGAGATTTACTGTCAATATCTTCCTGTATCTCCACTAAAGGGTCTACTGCTAACTTAAGAACAGTGACTAACTCTACATGGGTCTCTTCTATATCTGACTGATAAGTGCCACTCAGTGCATAACCATAAATTGTGGGTAACATAACTATACTTCCTTCCCTGACATAGCCTGAATGTACAAAGTGGTAATAAAAGTCCGCCCCAATCAGTAACCCTATCATCTCTCCATCAGTGATACCTGGATCAGCTAAATTGTAACCACGAGGCTTGATAGCGTTGACCTCCATCTCTAATCCTCTCCCTGGTTTGTATACTGGTAACTCCTCCACCACAACGGCCCTCAATTTACGCACCCTTCTTCTGTGATGATAGGTTAACTCTACTATTTCATACCGTACTACCAAGTGAGCCAGTAAATCCCTGGAGCCTTAGCTGTTCCTTACTGACCCTAACGTAATCAAGCTGCGATAAAGCAGAGCGCAAGATGAAGGTACGTTGCGAACATTGGTCCAACAAAGCTATTACTTTACTGGTATGACCGTTTCTGTCGATCAAGGGAATCTGAATGGTAGGTAACAACACTGCATTATGGCCCGAAGCCACAGCCATGGTCACTGTTGGTTCAGGGGCCACTGGTTGTCCAGTTTGTTCAAGGCGTGGCGTCGAACACAAATAATTAAAATGTTTCTGTTGGCAGAATCGGCACGGCCTAATTTTAGGGTTAGTACACCCCTGGCTGCCATGTTCTGACGACAGGCACCCGACGCACAATTTCAACTGCTTTGCTCTATTGGCCTTGGCGGGACTGTTCTTGTATTTTGCACACTTTGCCCAAAAATGTCCTGTCTTTAAACACAACTTACATCCATACTTCTGCTTGGTATCGGGTTTCTGATACACTGCATATGCTGTTGTGGCGGTCGCCCCAAACTGTTCTAGTGGATTATGTCTACTTTCTAGATTGCACACTTCAGTCTTAAACACACGAACATATTCATCCACATCCAGCCAGTTTTCTTTTAATTCACGCTTAATCACTTCAGAGAGTGCACTAGGAAGTTTATTATGCAACAGTACTGCACACATTTCACTTACTGTTACATCCATAGAGCGTAATGACTAACGCACACTCAAATGACGCGGAAAAATCTTTCAGAGCACTGACCTGGCTAGGATGCGGGAGATTACACAGTTTCGCTATGTGAGCTGCTTTGATGCGATCCTTTTGACCATAACTATTTCTTAGAATATTGACCGCTGGTTCATAACTCGCAGCGACCAAACTAAATCCACTAACAATTTGTAGAGCCTCACCACTAAGTTGTCCCTTTAGATACGTAAATTTCTGAATGTCAGTTAAGTCTGTTTGGGAGTGGACACTACAATCAAAGAGCTCCCAGAAACCCACCCATTGTGTTGGATCCCCGTCAAAAACTGGCAACTTCAGGGAGGGTAGCTTAATACCCTTCTGTTTCCTACTTGCTGCGCTATCATGAGATATACCAGTAGTGGTTGTCTGTAGAGCACTATCTAACTCAGCTAACTGACTGTTTTCTTGATTAACATACTGCATATGTTTCACCATCTCCTCCTCTAACTGATCATCTGAATATAAGCTATACAACTCTACATTATACGACTCTATATCAGCTAGGGCCTTTTCTAAAGTGATTTTCACACCCTTTACATCATGCAGTGTAGCAGCATGTTCAATAAATTCAGACAGATTAGAGGTAAGCTTATTAATCCCTCCCTTCTTGGCGGCCCTGAACCGCCGCAATGACTTTATTTTCTCCTCCATTCTTAAAAAGTTTACGGTAACTAAAGCTTAAGGAACAACAATACTAATCGTCACTGTAGGCTAACCTATTCTAATCTATTCTAAGCCTAGGCTAACCTACTTACATTGATGACGACAGAAACCAAGCAAATTGAAGCATGCAGATCGCGTGCCCCCTGTGAGTTTACAAATGATCAAAGAAAAGGAAATTTACCCTATGTCATATTACTCTACTTTACAATATTTACTTTACTATATTAAATTTTAACAAATTACAAAGTTAATGCCTGAAAAATAAAGGAAAAGAAAGAGAAAGAAGGATCAAGACTCCTCTGAAGGAGGAACAGCCACAGCCGTCGTCATAGTCTTGAGATCTAGCCTATTGCGTCGACTGCTCCTCCTCGGCCCTGTCCTTCTTCTCAAAGAAGGCACGCGCTCTGTCCAGTAGCCTATCTAATACCTTCCGGCTCCCTGGCGCATCTAACCCAGGCTGAGCTCTGCCTGACAATGTCCACCCTTGCCCCTGGTCTATATAACTGTTTAACAAAAAAAGCAGGGCACTGCACTGGACGATCCAGCGGAAAATCCCGGACATATGCGCCCCTCAACATTTGTCCACTTGATCGCCCAGCTCTACACAAAGGCAGACAAGTCAGGCCTAATACCCCCCCAATTCTTATCAATATATAACAGATGGCCCAGTATCCTGGTCACACGGCACCAATTATATCCTGTCTATTAAAACTTCGATAGGAGAATTGACAGAAAATGATTAGAAATGTGCAGTACATTAAATAGTCAGTTTCTATCCGTTTTCACTAATGAAAATTTGGCACAGATTCCAGAAGTCCGTAAGGTATATAGCGATAGTATAGAAAATAGGTTAAGTACGGTTACTATAAGTAGAAATGATGTGCTTAAGGAAATTGACAGACTGAAACCTCAGAAATCGCCTGGTCCCGATGAGGTATATGCCAGAGTATTAAAAGAATGTAGAGATGAGTTAAGTTACCCATTAACATTTCTTTTTAACAATTCATTAGAAACAGGTATAGTTCCAGAAGCTTGGAAGCTTGCAAATGTAGTTCCGATTTTCAAAAAAGGTGATAAATCAATAGCATCCAATTACCGTCCCATTAGTCTCACTTCAATCATAGGAAAGCTACTAGAGTCAATTATTGCTAGGAAAATGAGAAACCACTTAGAAACATTTAACTTAATCAATTCTTCTCAGCATGGATTCACTCAGGGACGTTCTTGCCTTACTAATTAGCTTAGTTTTTTCTCAGAGGTATATGAAGCAGTAGATAATGACAAGGCATACGATATTATATATTTAGATTTCAGTAAAGCGTTCGACAGAGTCCCTCATGAGAGATTGATGAGAAAGGTTGAGGCACATGGAATAGGTGGGGCGTTGTTGGGATGGATTAGGTCATGGCTAATTGGTAGGAAACAGAGAGTCAGCATAAATGGTACCAAGTCAGAGTGGGGAGCAGTCAAAAGTGGTGTCCCCCAGGGATCGGTATTAGGTCCCCTGTTGTTTCTTATATACATAAATGACCTAGATTTAGGTATAACTAGTAGGATAAGTAAATTCGCAGACGATACTAAAATGGGGAGATCAATTGATTCAGATAGCGATATAGAGTGCCTCCAAAGGGATCTAGATACCTTACATGAATGGTCAGTAAATTGGCAGATGAAGTTTAACATTGACAAATGCAAGGTATTAAAGATAGGGAAGATGCAAACAAATGTTAAATATAAACTAGCTAATTTAGAATTAGAAAATTCAGACTGCGAGAAAGATCTAGGTGTGTTTGTTAGCAATGATTTGAAGCCTAGAAAACAGTGTATAGGCGTTCGTAATAAGGCAAACAGGATTCTCGGGTTCATCTCTAGGAGTGTGAGTAACAGAACTGCTGATGTTATCTTAAAACTTTACTTGTCATTAGTGAGACCCCATATGGATTATGCTGTCCAATTTTGGTGTCCTTATTACAGAATGGACATAGATTCATTGGAGAGAGTACAGCGTAGAATGACAAAAATGATCCATAATATTAGAAATCTTCCGTATGAAGAAAGGTTGAAGAAATTAGGTTTACATTCGTTAGAGAGACGCAGAGTTAGAGGGGATATGATAGAGGTGTTCAAGTGGGTTAGTGGGATTAACAAAGGGGACATGACATATGTACTAAAGCTCAGTGATAGCGAAAGAACTCGTACCAATGGTTTCAAATTAGATAAATTTCGTTTCAGAAAAGATATAGGCAAATATTGGTTTAGTAACAAGAGTTGTAGATGGGTGGAATGGACAACCAATTGCTATAGTGGGATCTAAAACTGTAGGGAGCTTTAAGATAAAATTGGATAAGCATATGGACGAGAAGGGTTGGGTGTGAAGGGGGACCAGCCGGGTTTTTTTTTTTTTTTTTTTTTTTTTTTTTTTTTTTTTTTTTTTTTTTTTTCTATATTCCAACTTACTTCCTCTAGGGCATAGGCTGAGAGCCTTAACATTCACCGCTTTACAATGAACAGTGAAGCCCGTGAGGTCTTGTTCCAGTCTAGGGAGTGAGACATGTGAAGCACGTAGAGTACAACGAGCACCTGCCATCTTGCCTTCACATGAGGCACGGTGCTCACTCATGGCCCGAAACGACCCCATCTCTGAAGCCATCTCGTTCCCGTGCTTCACTGTCTCACCCCCTACACTCGGACTCTCACACTTACACACACACAACGCCACCTGTTGAGCAGATAACTCACCAGGCATTGCACCCCTATAGCATATTTTGAATATGGGAATATTCATACAGTGCTATTTAATCAGGGAACAATGAGGGTATTTTATTGACGTTTCGGTGGGCTTGTGGTAATGGGTTGGGCCAATCAGCGCTCTTCAGACCCCCATAATCCTGCGTTAATCTCTAACCGTTTTGGTAAGATGATCCTCAGGGTATTAGAGTGTTGAGCCTATAATTGGGCTTTGTAATTGATATGGGGTTGTGTGGGACAGGGATCTGCCTTGCTTAGGCCAATCGGCTTTTTGCAGACTCCCATTTTCTTATGTTCTTATGTTCCTATGTTCTTAACCCTCCACCACTCAACCCCAAATTGACCCTTTGCAAAAACTAAAGAACACCCTACACACCGCCCAAAACTGCCAAGACACTAAACACGACAACACCCTTGATCAGAACCCCTTCGCCATTCACGATACCGTGATGGTGGCCAAGCTTCCGGTCATCAGTAAATTAGGCCCGAGATATGTCGGACCTTATACGGTCACCCAAATCCCAAATGCCTATCAAACCACCATTAATTATCACGGCGAGACTCGCACCTACAGAAATAGATTTGTTAGAATTTTTAAACCCTTAACTAAAGAAGATAGTATCCCCCCTACCAACCCCGACTCTGAGTTAGCAACCTCCTGCACTCAACCGCTTTCCTTATTCAGCCCCACCTCTCCAACCAACATTTCATCACAACCAAAACCTCCTACACCACCTCCCCCTACTTTTCGCCAACACCCCCCCTCCCCCCTCCGCGTTGTCCCCCCCAGGAACCCCCCCCCCCCCCCCGCCCCTGTATGTTCCACCTCGGACAACAAGTCTCAACAAACAAAACACATACCTCACAAACGCTCACAAACCACAAACCGTTACCAATTATGTCCACGAGTATCTTACAAAACCTACCCTGCAAAACCACATCTAACCAAACCCTTCCTCCGTCCGCAAGTAAACACCACAACACGCCTACCACGGGATCCCCGTGCTATGCCCGGTTTCCCGGGCATTTCTGCACCCTCCTCAGCCCCCCGCCATGGAGTGGCTTCGGTCACCCAGGCTTTATTGTGGTCGGCGGGGAGGGTTCTGTGGGGGCACTCGGTTATGGCCTTGGAATTGCTCGGGGCCTTGGGGCTGTTCGGCCAGGCAGCTTGGGGAACAACAACAACAACAACAACAACAACAACACGCCTACCTCGTCAACAACAAATACTGCAACTACCACAACCCCCACCTCACCTCCTTGCACCCCCAACCCAAAGCCGCCACGATACAGGACGTCATCCAGTGACTCAAGCCCCGAAATCAAAACCCGCCACACCATACGAACTAAATCAGGACGTTTAGTCACCCGACCTGTCCGGTTTTCTCCCATCCTCGAAATTAACAAAAAATTCCACAACATCTCCAACAATCCACCCCACACACACACCCATGCTAAGAATCGCCAATATTTACCCCTCACCACACACACCGACACGACACCCGGTCACCCCCCCCCCCAGCTACACAGCCACCTGGTACCTCTACGTCCGCAGAGAGGTATGACCTGTCCACACACCCTGCCTCTAACATCACTCACTACCCAGACCCCACCGTCTTCACATTAACCTTGGGGCCGTGGTGGTCAAGTGGTGAGCACGCTCGCGTGTGAATCTGAAAGACCCGGGATCGAATCCCTGCCACGGCGGATATTTAGTGGGTGCGGTAGTACGTCCTAGCATGTTTCACATGCTTGCACCCAGTCAGTGGACATCCTGACGACGTATACAGACAAAACACACATAATAAAGCCACTCCAACACCCCTTCTCCCCTCTCAACACTCTTCTCTGAGCTATTGCCGATAAAAATGGCATGTTCAGTCCTGTACAGAATCGTAAGATTCAGAGTCGTAAAGATTCCAGGACGAGCTCATCAGCGGCGGATCCCCAGATCGACCGTGGTGATTGTCACCTAAACATCTACAAAACAAACAAACTTCTTCCACCGTACCTGACCAACCAGCCACTATAATGTCGCCAACACCCTTCATAAAGAGAATCAAAATCTCTACTGGCTCAGGACAACTGGTTCGCATTCGATTCCAGCACGTAGCCCTCACGGCCGCGATTATAAATGCCACGACGTCCTTTCTTCAGGTGACCATCGACCCCCACAAGACCCCGGATGCTCGCTCCATCGATTGGTGGGAACTCCTCCATACATTACCAATGACCCACCACAAAGGAGACTCTCTCTCCTTCACACTTGAGGCTCGGGGACGAGCCTATAACGAAGGGGAGGGAAGTAAAATACCCCCAAAAAGGATTCCCCCCACCACTCTCCCAAGCAGCAACCCAGTAACAATCCCGAAAGAACCAGAGCGAAAGCCGACCGACACGAAGGGACCCAACAGCCTGAGGAGAAAGAAGAATGATGTAAATATTCCCGCTTCCCCTAGTATTGACATTCTCGGTATAACATTAACTACTAACTTAAGCTGGACACATTATGTTAGAAGCATTGCTAAGAATGCCTCTAAAAAACTGGGACTCCTGTAAAGAGTTCGAGAATTCTTCACTGACGAGCAGTTGGCCGTAATATATAAAAGTTATGTGCGTTCTCAGATGGATTACTGTTCACCTCTGTGGGGTGGAAGTGGAGTGGTTGCATTGAGGCAGTTGGACAAAATTCAAAATAAAGCTATTAGATTAATCAATAACCCTGCAATCACACAGGACCTTCCTACATTATCCATACGAAGAAACGTTGCATCCCTTGCATTATTCTACAGATATTTTCACAGCAATTGTTCCGAGGAACTTGCTTCAATTGTGCCGCCTCTCCACATCTTTCCCCGTAGAACTAGGGCAGCTGAGAGCGCCCATGAATTTACACTTTCTCCTCCACAATGCAGAACTTCTGCTTATCAGAATTCATTTATCCCCAGAGCTACTACTCTTTGGAATTCACTTCCCTCGAATTGCTTTCCACAAACTTACAATCTACAAATGTTTAAATCCAGTTGTTACAAAAATTTATGAATGGAGGATGCCTTTAGGCACATGGACCTTTTTGTTTTATCTGTGTTTTTCCTTCCTCCGTTCATTGTCTCCTTAAAAAAAAAAAAAAAACACGCACACAGGATCAAAGGACGCCGCCACACCTGTCATTCAACGAAGGGTCGCCCGGGTGGACCAGGAGACCGACACCAACATGGCAGGAAATCAAAGGACCCCAAAGGCACGTCGGCCAAGAGTGATTTACTCCCAACCTTTTTAACATTCACAGCACCTATATACCACACACATAATCATACTAAGGTAAATAATATAATTCTACCAGTGTCAAATATGATTCCGCCCCGTTGTAATACCGACCACATAATTTAACCACGACTCTATGCGCACGATAACCCTATGCCCAGTTATTGTATTGATTTATATCTGTTGATTATATATGTTTAATTATGACCAATCTGCATATGACCGTCTCAAGAGAGAGATACAGGAAAGACACCTAGTATCTCTCTACATTACAAGTATAGATATATGTAGCCCCCATGCCCAGTCGTTCCCTCCTAGTAACTAAGTATATATGTAGTTCAGCCAGAGTTATGCCATACCGATATTAATATGACGAAGCGGTAGTTCCTTTGTTGTGTTGTGTCAAGCGCGTAACAACCAGGTCCCATCATCTTAATATGACGACAGCTATAATACCGTCATTTATGCATGTACTCATTTTGGGATAACTATCTTTATCCACGATTGTTGTGTGTCTCTTCCATTTCTTTTCACACCTGTTATACGTCTTGTCAATCACCATCTTCTAGTATACAATACACATTACTCTGCTTCGTAACCCCATGCCCAGTTGTAACCTTTTGAGTCACCCTGTCACTTCTTCCCTCAGACACCACTATACCTGTTTTCATCATAGGGAAATACCACCCCAATGCCCAGTGTTAAGGGTCAATGTCAAAGTTCACGAGAGACAACCGCGACCTAGCCTCACACCAGGCACCCCCCAAAACACAACCCTCCACCTGCAGAGGCGTCCATAAGGATGTTATGAAGTGCCGATTCAGTTCGTTCCCAAGCCCCAGTAAGTAGAAGGTAAAAACCTATCCTTGTTACCTCCATTAACTATCCTCTAACATGTATAGCCAAATTCACAACTTGGTCCAGAAGGACAGACAGCGCGAGGCTAGGACAACCACCTCGAACCCCCTTAACCCGGGAACTGCAGGGGGACTCTTAAGAGTTCCCCCGGCGGACTGCGGGAAGACTCTTAAGAGTAAGGCTTTTAAAAAAATCCATTTAAAACACCCCAATTTTTTTTTTCTTTTTGCTCCTGGGCCATGCCAAATATCACTCCTCCACCTCCCCTCCTTCCCCACTTTCCTCACCTCCTTCAGTTATCACCTATTTTCCCTGTTATTCCCTTATTCTGTGGTCTATTTTCGTGCTAACATTAGCGAGTTGCAAGCAGGGCATTGTCATCACTGTTACCAAGCGAGTGCAAGAGAGAGAGAGAGAGTATCGATCGACAGTCTCTCTCCAGACGTGGGGAAAAGTGGAGGAGGGGAGGGAGATTGCCTCAGCCATACATTATGTAACTCCCGGCCTCTATCGCCGATTTTGACCATCCAAACGCTGTTTTCACTTGTTTTATTGTTGTAACAGGTTAATACCTTTATAATCAACCTATAATAGGCGCATATGGATAAGTATTAATGCTATTTATGGTAAAATAATGATGTTAGTGATGGGAACAGCTCAAATACGTGCGCACAGGAGTGTGGTGTCTCATACCCCCCATGCGCACGTCTTAGGTTAAGAGTGTGTTTTCCCCCCCTGACTTGCAAGTTAACAAAACCACTATTCATAACCCCCATGAGTGATCCTCGTAGGTAAAAACTAGATTCAATGATCAACCATAACTAAAAGTGTATCTCATGACAACCTAAAATCATATCACAACCCAATTAACATAACGAACTCCATGCCACAGTATTTAAGGTGCGGCCTGCCCCCCTACCCCAAGGGACCCCACCAACCCGCCCGACCTGCGCGTTTTCCCCGCGGAGGTATACACTGACCCAGACGGGCCAACCAAATTCTTGCCAAACACCAGGTGAGCCTCCAACCTAAAATTAACTAAAAGTTCTAGTTACCTGCCAAAATGCTATCCTATCCCATCCTTAACCAAAACCAAAATCCCCCTTAACCAGTCCTAGATTCCTAATAGCATTTCAGCTAGACCAGAGAAGGATACTTATGTGTAATGATGAATAATGCCTTCCAGCATGGGCCAGTACGGCGCCCAGTAAAGTAGTGCCCCCCCCTTGACCAAATCCTACTCTATAGGCCTACCACTCTAATAGTAACTTGTACTAGAGTAAAGATGTCCACAATAACCAATCATATTACGGACTACATACTGAAGAGATAAAGACCTCTTTCACACACCCCCTAATTTAAAAAGAATAAATTATCTTCTGCCTGACCCCCAACATCCAATCGTTCTAGAACATTCTCTCCCCCTTTAACCAAACCTATAAATGCTCCTCCCGAGACAAAGCTCGGCCAGTTCATTATTAGCTCTCAAATCAACGGCCTACCGCTCTGCTTGAAGTCTAGTATACTCCGTCCCTCAAGATCCCTGATCATTCAGCACCCCGTAGTCTGTGAAATCTGTGAGTAGGTAAATTAACCTTTTGTGAATATTTTATTATACCCGGACTACCGAAAGGTAATATCATATCTACAAATAACTAATTTACCAATTATTGATTGTCTTATAAACACATTGTAGTGTGTCCTCTTTTACTTGGGTTTACAAGCAATCATAGAGTGTAGTAGTAACTCCTTTTGAATGACACATTGGATTCTGGACTCCCAGATTTAATGGTTATCCATCCGAGTACGTTTTCTGTTGTAATTTAGTGGTTGTTGAAGCAGAAAAAACCCGCCTATCCAACAGTGACTAAATTAGAATAGTGGACACTAATACCTCAAACTCATACTTGATCTAGGACAGAAAGATCTTGTTATGTTAGAAGGGATTATGCGAGAAACTCTTAATTTGAGGACTCTGCAAGAATAACTCCTTGGTAACAATTGTCTGTGGCCTCCCAGACAAAATTGTTAACTAAAAGGTTTCAAAACTGCCCGAGTCCCTTGAACCTCTTTCAAAGACCAGAGACAGATAAGAAAGTTGCTTTTCCCGACTATCTTACGTTCGTCCGATACCTTATTAATCCGGCCTGTGCCTGAGCCATTGTATTTAAGGTCCCCATCAAGAGTAACATATCGGAAATTCATCACCGGTTAAGCAAGTAACCCATCTGTAACCTTCTCTACACTACCGGACAACTTAGACGGCCCCAGAGCAGCTGTTAACCCCCGACATCAGCAACTCAAGATAACCAGGAAACTCTATCACAGTGCTAACTCTCAAAAGTGTCAGTGCTACGATACTATTAATTCTACCATACAGTGTACATACAGTTATGTCTCAATTATCTCTGATGTTACGAGGAAAGTAATTACTATGCTAGTGTGTGTTGTTGTTGTTGTTGTTGTTCCCTAAGCTGCCTGGCCGAACAGCCCCGAGTCCCTGAGGAAGGCCATGGCCACGATCGGGCTTTCCCTCAGAGCTCTCATTGAGTGTAGATTGTGTTGTTGGCGTAAGTGGTTGTGTGAAATGCAGTCTTCTATGATGTGTTTAATGGTATGGGGTGCTGTGTTACATCCCGGGCAGGAGTCGACAACGGAGTCATCCAGTCTCTTCTGATAGCTCAGGAGAGCTGGATGGTGTCCGCATCTCAGCCTGGCCAGGTGGACTCTGTCCTCGCGAGGAAGGGAGGATTCGGAAGGATGGATTTCGGGAGGTCGTGCATGCAGCTGCGTGTTGTCTGTGAGTGAGTGGATGGATCGGTGAGAGATATGAGTATGGATGTGCTTCTGGAAGTTGGTTCGGGGTGGGCAGGGAGGGAGAGAGGACAATAATTGTGTGTGATACCGTGTGCTGGGTGTTGTTTTGACATTTCTTGGTGTCTGTGGGTGTGTTGCCATGTAGTTTAGTGGGTGGTCTTGGTTTGTGGAGGCTGCTGCCAGGAATTGAGTGCCTCTCATGCTAGTGTGTGTTAAAGTATATCAGTGAAACTAAAACTAGGCGAACTGACTCCCGTAATTATTCTTGCCACCAGGTTTAACCTCACCGAAGAAATAAGTCTTAATTAATTGGACTACGGCGCGAGTGCAAGCAATTCTAAAATAAGTGATTGTGATTGTTAACCAGAAACCTGAATCGCCCTCACTGATATTCTGTCGTAAGTGTTATCTAGGCAAGTGAACATACCCAACCAGTGAAGCTAGCTACTGTTATTCCCTTTACGTACCTTCTTGGGAACAACTATAGTACTTATATTTTCATCTTTGATTACGAGTCATATTACCAGAGATTTAACATAATGAGATACCTAGCCTGTGTGATTCGTGTACCCTACATATCGTTGAAGTAATTGTGATCAGAAGAATAATACCTGAACGTTGGAAGTGGGAAGTGTGTCTCTATCCAAATCCGTGACAAGTGCTAGAGATTATAAAAGTCCAAAGTACGCATTTAATTTATCCAATTTACCATTGCTTCTTGTGCATATATAACCATTATTCTGCCTAGTGTTTTGGAGAATAAAGCTCATTATAAACCATTCTTTTGATGTTATCTATGTCCTCTATTGATTCCATGTGTGTACTGTGCATGAAATCCTATAACCCAGTCTTGTAGAACCCACCTATACCAAGTTAATCCTGCATAAAAACAGGGCATAACACATGCCAATGTTGTTGTGTGATTGCGTATGTATTTGATGGTGTAAGATCCATGTCCAAGGATCTCGTCGAATTACGAGAAACCTATCAGATCATCTATGCAAATAACAGGTAAAAGAAAGGGGAATAAATAAATAAACTAAGCGTAATAGGTACTAAAATCCTATATACCTATATCTTGTGCATTACGAGAATCTGAACAAAACCAACTCAGAGAGATGCTTTTCTATCTTATAAATTATGAACAATTATGTACATGCCTTTAGATACAACTATCCATCCTAAATTTAAACTCAAACAAACCACATTTCCTTCTTTCTAAAGTTGTAGGCTATTCTCGCCTCTATGCCTTTACCGATAAAGAAATAACCGCCAAGAGTACCAATTCCAACCTCACTAAAAGTTCTAAAATAACTTTAAACTTAAGAAAACACCAGGACTGATAGTTCACGTATATAGAAATTCGTAGGAATTAATATGCGTAAAATCATCAACGTAATCATAGTAGCATTGTCATGCCTCATAGACAAGTTAACCTATATACCTGACTTCCGGAGTGAGAGAAGCAAGGAAGCCAGTGATCCAGAATAGCCTCGCCCGAGGTCCCACTATAGCTGAGAGATGTAAACTCATAAGGAACCTGTACAGTAGTAATTAATAAATACAGAACAGTTATGCTGTTCACTAAAGTCCAAGAATGTTCATATTGCTAAAAAATCTTAATACATTCATAGCAAGCATTACTACCTTCGTAATACCAGATACGTTAATGTACGGGTGTGCGAGGCTAGCAGGATGCGACCCTTCAAGAACCCCCCATAATACCATTTTCCCCCTACCCACCAACTAAGTAGATAACCTGTCACTATGCCCTACATATACCATCATGAACGTAACTATTGAGCAAATGTTCTATAAAGCTAGAAGTGGAGAACCATCTAATTCCTATTCGCATAAGTGAAGTCTTTATATATCAAACATAAATAAATACAGTTCTGATAAACAGCAACACCAGTTAAACAGCCCCCTATCCCCCTGTGTCAACAAAACTCACGGCGCGCGCCCCTCCTCGGACCATAGGGCGGCCCGGCTAACCTTCTTGCCAGAAAGCAAGAAATGTAATTGTATTTAATTATATGTTATCTATTTAAGTTTACTCATACCATATAATCCATGATACGCAGAATAAGAAATGAATTACTCAGACAACCAGTCCTATACCATCACAGTCCACAACTGCCTCAAAGTAAAGTAATACGCTTTCAGAATCAGACAACACCCCAGTCCTGACCTTTTCCGCTTCTAGAAAGCTTGCCATAAAGAATTCCTATTATACCCACAAATAAGTAATTCAGGGACTACTACTAACCATAACCCAATAACGTTGGCAATCGGAGAGAAGACCATGTGCTGAGATCAATCTTGCTCCCCAAATCCATATATTCTTATAAGAATAAATAATAACTTTACAAAACTTGACAACACCGAGTGCCCCCCCTTGTTGCCCCCTCTCTGAAACCTCTATATAAACCCTGGGAGAAGGGAGTCAAGGTACGTAGAAATAACCCTTCTGTGAGATCGGCAACCCGCTCTGAGAGAAGACTATTTATACCCAACTCAAGACTAGTTATTGACCCGAAGTCTATAATACTATCTGTGAAATATATATAAGCCTTTTTAGCATCTTTGTTAATTGTGGCAACCCAATCAGTTAACATAAAGACCTTTAATAACATACCTATATATATATATATATATATACAAATAAGTTATTTAAAACTCATAGTTGGTATGACCTCTTCCACTTTGGTTTTTAATTATTTGCATAGTGCAACAGTAGCTACATACGTATAACCTATTATTTCTGGCAACCCAGAATTTACTATCGTTATTCATATTAGCTTAATTTCCAAATAGTGAAAATATTGAAAGACAGGAAACTCTACCTTTCTATATGTTCGCTATCAAGAAGTTAAACTAACATTATCTCACAGAGATCTAGGACAGAAAGATCTTTTGTGTTAGAAGGGTTTAGCGAGATACTCTTAGGGGCACTCTGCATATATAAATCCTAGGTGTAAATTGTCTGTGGCACCCCACCAGGATTTGCGACTAAAAGGGTAATACCGCCCGAGTTCTTTGAACCTCTTAAAAAGATTAGAGACAGACAAGAAGAGTTACTTATCCAAACTTCTCTTGCGTTAGTCCGATACTTTGTTAATCCGGCCCTGCCTGAAACATAGTATTTAAAATCCTAGTTCAAGAGTACCTGAACAGAACTCCATCACCGGTTAATATAAAGGTCAGAATAGTCAAATATTTGTTCAAAAGCTATAGGCTCAGAATACTTGTTCAAAAGCTATAGGCTCAGAATACTTGTTCAAAAGCTATAGGCTCAGAATACTTGTGTTAGTTCGATGTGGTGACCAACTGTCCTCTAATAGCTACGGAACCATATTTAAGATCCAAAACCCATTAACCCATCTGTAACCTTCTTCACACGACCGGACATCCTAGACGGCCTACGAAGCAGCTAAGAAACCCTCAACGAAGTGCATCTATATACCAAGAAGATAACTCACCTGTGCATTACTAATTATTCAGTATCAGTGACGAGATACCAGGTTATTGATAAAGTGTTTACCTGTGCATCATAATTTATTTCATATCAGTGACGAGATATCAGATTACCGAAAAAGTGTTTACCGGTGCATTGCCAATTATTTAGCATCAGTGACGGGATACTAAGTTATCGAGAAAGTGAAAGTGATCAGAATAAGCAGAGTTATAAGTCTTGCATATATGTACGACAGCTTATCTATTGTGCTATACTGAATTTCGTGTGATATTATCTAAGTGAAAAACCCCAGTGCCTAGCTCACATACCAGTGTTCTCATCTTTAAACTCGATACTTAA
This sequence comes from Paralithodes platypus, assembly GCA_032716605.1. Classification (NCBI taxonomy): domain Eukaryota; kingdom Metazoa; phylum Arthropoda; class Malacostraca; order Decapoda; family Lithodidae; genus Paralithodes; species Paralithodes platypus. Next base: position 4,217,172 of record CM064538.1, on the reverse strand, counting down.
CCTCTGAAGTGCGCATGGGGGTAATTGGAAACGTCCCCCTGTGCTGACGTATTTGAGGTGTTTCCGTCACTAAAATATTCATTGTGCCATTAATAGCATTAATACTTATCCATATGCGCCTATTATGGGTTGATTATAAAGTTATTAACCTGAAACAACAATAAAACGAGTGAAAACAGCGTTTGGATGGTCAAAATCGGAGATATAGCCCGCGAGTTGTATAATGTATGGGTGAGGCAATCTGCTTTCCCGCCAATTTCCCCCAAGGCCACTGAGACACAGTCGATCGATACTCTCTCTCTCTCTCTTGCACTCGCTTGCCATCAGTGATGACAACACCCTGCTTGCAACTCGCTAATGTTAGCACGAAAATATACCTCAGAATAAGGGAATAACAGGGAAAATAGGTGATAACTGAAGGAGAGGAGGAAAGTGGGGAAGGAGGGGAGGTAGAGGACTGAGATTTTGCATGGCCCAGGGGCCAAAAAAAAAAATAAAAAAAAATAAAAAAAATTTCGATGTCAAAAGTTGATTTTTTTTTTTCACTCACTCATAAGAGTCTCCCCGCAGTGCGCCGGGGGAACTCTTATGAGTCTCCCCGCAGCTCCCGGGTTAATCCAGCATAATTAATCATCCTAGTCCGTATTTAGTGCTCATAAATACCGGAATAATATCTCCTCGTCCTCAAGTATAAATAAAGTACAGATATAATTAAATACTTGCATTACGATAATTCTGAAATAGTGTAATTGCCATTTGAGTATAATTCACAATATAGAAGTATATCTACCTCATAAGAAATCTTACATGAGTGTTGTAAGGTATAGTGTGATCTCCATCTAGATCCGCTATCGTGCTCGAAGAATTGAAAGACCAAAAGTTGTGCTGAGTACACTAACCTCCATGTTTAAAAAGTTTCATAATTCTCTTTCTATGTTAATAGTGAATAAGTAAATAAAGCTGCATTATAAACCACATTCTGAGATTATATATGTCCTCTATTGATTATATATGTCCTCTATTGATTATATATGTCCTCTATTGATTATATATGTCCTCTATTGATTATATATGTCCTGTATTGATTATATATGTCCTCTATTGATTATATATGTCCTGTATTGATTATATATGTCCTCTATTGATTATATATGTCCTGTATTGATTATATATGTCCTCTATTGATTATATATGTCCTCTATTGATTATATATGTCCTCTATTGATTATATATGTCCTCTATTGATTATATATGTCCTCTATTGATTATATATGTCCTGTATTGATTCTGTATATGCATTTGCATGAAGTCCAATATCCCAGTCTCGAAGAACTCACCTTAACCAAACGTTATTCCTGCATAAAATCAGGGCATAACAGTAAATATAACACATTTTGTCAGAATTGAAGCTATCTCTTTTGCACTGGTGGGCGTTTAAAAAAAAATGTCTCTTGCAGCTGCCAAGTTAACCCAGTGGACCCCAAGTAATTTAATATAAATGTTCACTCCAGGACCAGCCACTTGTAATTTTTAGTTTTTTTCCTGAAAACACATGGGATGGGTTCCCTGATTAAATAGCACTGTATGAATATCCCCATATTCAAAATATGCTATAGGGGTGCAATGCCTGGTGAGTTATCTGCTCAACAGGTGGCGTTGTGTGTGTGTAAGTGTGAGAGTCCGAGTGTAGGGGGTGAGACAGTGAAGCACAGGAACGAGGTGGCTTCAGAGATGGGGTCGTTTCGGGTCATGAGTGAGCACCGTGCCTCATGTGAAGGCAAGATGGCAGGTGCTCGTACTCTACGTGCTTCACATGTCTCACTCCCTAGACTGGAACAAGACCTCACAGGCTTCACTGTTCATTGTAAAGCGGTGAATGTTAAGGCTCTCAGCCTATGCCCGAGAGGAAGTAAGTTGGAATATAGAAAAAAAATGAAGGAAAAAAAAAAAAAAAAACGCTCACCTACTGTAGGTCATTTAGGGGTCCTGGGGGGCGACGGAAAGTCACAATTAATATGGGATGATGGGTAGGCAATATACTGGAAAATCCCTCCAGCGTGTGCTCACATGCACGCGGCTGGACTTAGAGGGTTGCCAACCATTGGTATTGTTCCGTAGGATCAAAAAGTAGTTCCCATACAAATCTGAACCCTCTAGGTACCATAGGACAAGAGTAATTAAAGAGGACGCAACCATTGCATCGCTGGGGTTTAGCGTTACATACATAGGCGACGCATAACATGCATTGCTGGTACTCAAGGGGTTAAAGACCGAGTGCTCCACATGTGCGTGAGGAGGGGGAGTGGGAGGAGGGGGGATGGAAGGTGGGGAGGTTTATGGTCACCCGCCCTCCCTTCCCATCAATCTGCAGGACCTTACATAACACCATATAAGGTTATCACAGTCTCACATTAGTCACTCACTCATAACATAGGGTAGATTGCCCAAAAAGTATGGAGTGATCTAATTAACCCCTTCAGGATTATGGTATGTTTTGCCAGTTTATTCTGGCTAACATTAGATGATTTTATTCAGCTTAGCAAGGAATTGTGGAAGTCAGAGTGTTGATTGATGTTATTCTTGACTTACAGTGTGCTGGCTTAATAATCCAATAGGGTTGATAGCCTCTGAAGTCCTATTTAAACTAAAACTACAGGATCAAACATTTCTTAAGCAATCTGTTCTTTATTCAAATATGTAGGCTCGAAGCTACCGAACCCCCTGTAAAACTCGATGCTCACATAACTAGGCTTCCTCTGAGGTCCGATGGTCACCTAAGTAAGCTCGATGCTACTAAACCCCCTGGTAAACTTGATGCTCACATACTAGGGTTAATGCTAGTACCAGTAGGCTCGATGCTACTAACCTCACAGTGAGGCCCGAGGCTCACACACCTGTTGCTGAATTTAAAGGAAGCGGTTTGAGACGTTCCGAGAAACAGAAGTCCCCGGACTCTACAATACTTCAAGGAATCGATCGAGACCTTCCACTATGCCTAAAACTATCAAGACTCCCAGTAGTGAGACATCCCTTAATTAAGTCCCCCCTTAAGACGTCAGTTGTGAGAGAATCTTTGAGCCTTACCGGGATGGTAGCTTTGAAATAAAAAAACAAATAATTCCGAATTAATTTGATACCTGCTTCTGGTCGGCTGTGGTAGTGTCTCTTTTGGTTGCTACTTCCCTGTTGGTTTGAGTGATGGCAAGAAGGGCTCACTCGATGTTTACTTTCCGTTGACGTCTGATGGTAGGCGACTTAGGGGTGAGATTGGCGAGTTGGAGGTTGCTCCAGTCACGAAGGTATGCTGCTATTGTTGTTCTTATGTCCTTGTGTTGTGGAAGCTGGTGTGGTGGTAATGGAAGCTATCCCTATGATGTGCATAATATGTAACTCACCTGGTTAACCATGTAGGTGGTCTGTGGTAACATGTGTAACTCACCTGGTTAACTATGTAGGTGGTCTGTGGTAACATGTATACCTCACCTGGTTAACTATGTAGGTGGTCTGTGGTAACATGTGTAACTCACCTGGTTAACTATGTAGGTGGTCTGTGGTAACGTATACCTCACCTGGTTAACTATGTAGGTGGTCTGTGGTAACATGTGTAACTCACATGGTTAACTATGTAGGTGGTCTGTGGTAACATGTATACCTCACCTGGTTAACTATGTAGGTGGTCTGTGGTAACATATGTAACTCACCTGGTTAACTATGTAGGTGGTCTGTGGTAACATGTATACCTCACCTGGTTAACTATCTAGGTGGTCTGTGGTAACATGTGTAACTCACCTGGTTAACTATGTAGGTGGTCTGTGGTAACATGTGTAACTCACCTGGTTAACTATGTAGGTGGTCTGTGGTAACATCTATACCTCACCTGGTTAACCCCTGTCAAACGGGGATGTTTGTAGCTTCTACTACCTGGCAGGCGGGCATATTTACCCTAAATGAGCTTTATTCCATGCTCTTTTTCATGCATAAACAAGAGCCAGAGCGTAATACAATTATGTATCTGTGAAAGGGCGATAATAGAGCTTTCCAATGACACCTGAATCATCCTTGTACGACCACGGGTTCTCTTGCAACAATGACGCAACACGAGGGCAAAAACCCTAAAATACGGTAAATTCCCAAGTTTTTTCTTGGTCTCGTGAGGCCGGGGGTGTGGAATGGTGCAGAGGTTACGTCAGTCGCGGCACTCTGTCCATGCCGAGCGATCAGAGCCCACCTATCGTCCTTCCAACGCGTGGACTCTCTCAGAGCCGATAATGTGCTCAACATCCCTTCCGACATATGTCGGGCCCCGCAGGGGTGGCCATGGTTCTCTCGCCCGACATATGACGGGCCCCGCGGCCTGAGTGTTAACTATGTAGGTGGTCTCTTGTCTTGGAAATTAACCATGTGAGGATTACATAAATTTATGACTGACATTGTTAAAATTGACAAGATGATTATTTATTAGAATAAATCATACGTATGTATGATGTATATTACCATTTCTAGGCTGATATACCACTCAGCCTGTGCATCCCCCCTTTGGACCCTAAACAAGGTCGGAACAGTCATCAATGCACGTGACTTGGTAGTCACACAGCTGCTTCCTATTCCAGGGTTTGCACTCCCACTCATCATTGTGTTTTTTTTTTTTTTTTTTTTTTCTATATTTTTATTTGATATTGTACATTCATTACATTTTACAAACATCAGATATTACTCTATTCCGACTATTCTACTATACTACTACTCTATAACATGCAAGTTCAGCACCACCAGCGACATAGGAAACAACCAACTAGATTCCCAAACAAGAAATAATTATATAGTTTCCACATAGTTAACCTTTCAAGATGGACGACATCTTACCTTTTTCACATCTAAATGATGAAGATTTGTTATTACACATCAACCAAAATTTGTATAATCCCAACAGTGAAAATATCCCTTTAAACACACTAGATAAATTAATCTTTAACCCTTTTAGCTTCAATGATGACGCTTACAATGCCGATGTAGACCCCGACAACTATTTATTAAGTTCTCTAAATTATAAAAACCCATTATGTAATTATGTTTTCCCTCATAGCTTTGAAGAACAGTATCATAAACTTCCCAGATCTAACTTTTCTCTCCTAAGCTATAACATAAATAGTATACCACTGCATTTTGATGATTTCATTGAGCAGTGTCTGAACCCAATTTCGATTAAGTTTGATGTGATAGGCTTATGTGAAACGAAACTAACATCTGATATACAGCACTTATATGATATTCCTAATTACACAAAATTCAATAACAATTTCACACGAACCAGTGGGGGAGTGTCCTTGTACCTTAAAACAGGCTACAAATACATAGTAAGAGACGACTTAACAATTCAACATAATAGTATAGAGACATTATTTATTGAAATATGTAACACCAACTCGGACAACATAATAGTAGGCATAATATATAGAAGACCACACACTGATTTCAGATATTTTCATGACAAATTTAATGACATAATCTCAGTAATAAATGATGAGAGGAAAAAATGTTACCTTACCGGGGACTTTAATCTTAACTTATTAAAATATAAAGATGACAACAAAGTAGCTGAATTTATCTCCACATGCTATTCTAAACTTTTGTTCAATACTATAAATAAGCCAACACGTGTAACTTCTACAACAGCAACAATAATAGATCACATTTGGTCAAACAATTTCACGCAAAATGTGTTCAGTGGAATTATATACAATAAATTAACTGATCATTTTCCAATCTTTACCATTTATGAATCTGAGATATGCGCATCTAATAATAGGGAAGAAGACCATACTTTTATAAGATATAGAAATTATAGTGAAAATAATCTAAATGAATTTAAGAAAGCCATAGAAGATGCGTCCTGGGAACTAGTTTATTTTTCCAATGACCCTAATGTTGTATATAATAATTTTATGACAATATTTAATGCTTGTTTTAGCAGATATTTTCCAATAATTACAAAACGAATAAATAACGCCTACCTAGATAAGCAGTATATAACCCTAGAATTCAAAATCATGATTAAACAGAAGAATAAACTAGCTAGGAAATATGCTATTAGGCCCATCACATTTGGAGAGGAGTTCCGTAGACTACGTAACCGGGTAACAGAAGCTTTAACCCTCTCCGACATATGACGCAATTTTGAGCCTATTAGGGATACTTTAAAGCCTTTATTACCATCAGTTTTTTTTACAAACCTTTATTTTAGTTACTTCAACCTCTGCAGTTGTCTTTGAGTTAGATGTGGGCAGAAAACTAATTTTGGAGAGGTAATTATAAGAGTGAGAGAACTCTATTTCTTATTGCTAATCTGGCAACCTCTGCGTCATATATGTCTGAAGGAGTTAAGATCAGCTAAAAGAAACTATTATAAATCTAAACTCCAAGAATCTGCTGGTAATGCTAAAAAGGTTTGGAACATAATTAATTCTGTTCTTGCAAGGAAAACTAAACACAAAATAAACAACACTTTCATTAATAATAATACCGAGTTGACTAAACCTAGTGATATTGTGGAACACTTTAACTCATATTTTATTGATGTCGGTAAAAAATTAGCAGAAAATATAGATACTTCAAACGTAGACTTTACATCCTACCTACAAAATAGACAAGTAACGCCTTTTTCCATGTCTCCCGTCACAAGCGATGAAATAATCAATACAGTAAAACAACTACGGGACTCCTCTCCTGGTTGTTGTTGTTCCCTAAGCTGCCTGGCCGAACAGCCCCGAGTCCCTGAGGAAGGCCATGGCCACGATCGGGCTTTCCCACAGAGCTCTCATTGAGTGTAGGTTGTGTTGTTGGCGTAAGTGGTTGTGTGAAATGCAGTCTTCTATGATGTGTTTAATGGTATGGGGTGCTGTGTTACATCCCGGGCAGGCGTCGACAACGGAGTCATCCAGTCTCTTCTGATAGCTCAGGAGAGCTGGATGGTGTCCGCATCTCAGCCTGGCCAGGTGGACTCTGTCCTCGCGAGGGAGGGAGGATTCGGAAGGATGGATTTCGGGAGGTCGTGCATGCAGCTGCGTGTTGTCTGTGAGTGAGTGGATGGATTGGCGAGAGATATGAGTATGGATGTGCTTCTGGAAGTTGGTTCGGGGTGGGCAGGGAGGGAGAGAGGACAATAATTGTGTGTGATACCGTGTGCTGGGTGATTATGGGTGGTTATGATGAAATACCAATGAAAGTTTTAAGGTTTGTTATTACAGCTTTGTCTCCAGTTATAGACCTATAGACCTATTGCCCTTGCCAGTATTGTAAGTAAGATACTAGAGTTAATCATTTTAGACAGAATCTCAGTGTATATCTCAACTAATAGTAATCAATTTGGTTTTAAAAAGAATCATGGTACGGACCAGTGCATCTACACTCTGAAGGAGCTAGTGGATGGGTACATCAAAATGAACAGCTCTATTTTTGCATGCTTTCTTGATGCTAGTAAGGCATTTGACAGAGTCTGCCACAATATCCTGTTTGATAAATTAGCAACAAGGGGAGTGCCATCCTATATACTGAGAATCTTGAAGTACTGGTACGCCAATCAAACATTTAATGTAAGATGGGGTAACATTATTTCGGATTCCTTTACAGTAACCAATGGAGTGAGACAGGGTAGTATTCTCTCACCTTACTTATTCAATGTATATATGGATGAATTAAGTGATAAATTGAATAAAGAGCAGATTGGATGTTATGGTGGGAATAAAATCATCAACCATCTCATGTATGCTGATGATCTGGTCATTATTGCACCGTCTTCTGCGGGTCTGAGCAAACTTCTTGATATATGTGAATCTTTTGGTAGTAAACATTGTGTTAAATTCAACCCACTGAAAAGTGCTGTTCTTATATTTAGATCAAAATTACTGTATAAAAGTAAACTGCCAAATTTCTCACTCAATAATCAAATTATTCAAGAAGTAAACAAAATAAAATACCTGGGACACATTATCTCAAACGATTGCTCAGATGATGCAGATATCGGCCGTCAGCGCAGACAGCTATATTTACGTGGTAACACCATCTTGAGAAAATTCCACATGTGTAATTGGGAAACTAAAGTCACTTTGTTCCGGACATATTGTTCCTCTATGTACACGGCCCATTTGTGGTGGAAGTATAAGAGAGCCACCATAAATGGTCTGTGTACATCCTATCATAATATACTCAAGATGTTCATTGGTCTCTCTAAATATGAAAGCACTAGTATGGTGTGCACACTGTTGGATGTGCAGTGCTGTCGGGCTGTCATCAGGAGACTGGTGTACAGCTTTTCGCAGCGACTGCAATCCTCCAGTAACACGCTGATTGTAGCTCTTTGGTCTAGTGATCATATCTATGAATCCCGTATTATATCTCACTGGCAGAAGCTGCTGCACACATAGTATGTACTGTAATGTAATATATAGGTCTAATTGAACTATGAGCAATGATCTGTGCAATAGGTGTTAACCAACATTGAGCAATAGCCTTAGTTAGCCTATCTGTGTTATATAGTGACAAAATGTGATATGTGCTCTATTCTGTAAATAGGCCTATTGTATTTTTTATTTTATTGTGTCTTTATTAATATATCTTTGTGTATAATTATTATCTGTGCTCTGACGAGAAGTGTATGTGATATGGACCATTAGGTCGTACTGTATTTATACTGTATCTATCTTATGTGTCTGGAATAAAGAATTATTATTATTATTATTATTATAATTATTATAGGATATCTTTGTAACATGTCATTTTCCAGTGGTGTTTTTCCCGATTGCCTTAAAATTGCAAAAGTTACTCCTATATATAAATCCGGAGATAGTTCAATCTTTAATAACTACCGTCCTGTGTCTGTACTCCCAGCTATGAGTAAAATCCTAGAAAAAATTATGCATACAAGGATTACAGAGTTTTGTTCAACTAACAATATTATTAATGAGGCTCAGCATGGGTTTAGAAAAGGATGTTCAACAGAGTCAGCTTTATCATTATTACTAACGATATCCTCAAATCTTTTGATGACAAGCATTTTACAGTTGGTATATTTTTAGATCTATCCAAAGCATTCGATACTGTTGACCATCAAATCCTCCTAAAGAAACTCGAACATTATGGCATTAGAGGTACCATTAACAAATGGTTTCACTCTTATCTAACTAATCGAAAACAGTATGTACGATATAAGGACAATTCATCTAATATGCAAATAATATCCTACGGAGTACCACAAGGTTCTATACTGGGTCCATTGTTGTTCATTTTATTTATTAATGATATTGTAAACTCAAGTATGTTATTTACATATATATTATTTGCTGATGACAGTACTCTGTACGCCAGTCACCGGGACTTGCGCTCTCTTATTGTTTCTATAAACAATGAACTTAAGAATGTACATAATTGGATAACTACCAATAAACTTACACTAAATATTAATAAAACTAACTTTGTAATCTTTCACAGAAACAAAAACGTTCCAAATGATATGCAACCAATTAAATTTGGTAATCAATCAGTGAGAGAAGTGGAGAGCGTTAAGTTTCTGGGGATAACGGTGGACAGAAAACTGTCTTGGAACTTACACATAAAGGACGTAACAAATAAACAAGTTACAAATAAACAAAGTTACAAGTGAAAAAATCAAGGCTGCAATAAGTAGGCTAGATGCTAACAAATCCTGTGGTTTTGATGGTATATATGCTGAACATTTGAAGTACTCCTCCACTCTCCTCTTGGAGAAACTCAGCAGTTGCTTTACCAGCTTTCTAATCCATGGTTTCCTACCAGAATCTATGATGTCCGTTACCTTGATACCAGTAATTAAAGACAAGGCTGGCAAAATTACATCAAAAGACAACTATAGACCTATTGCCCTTGCCAGTATTGTAAGTAAGATACTAGAGTTAATCATTTTAGACAGAATCTCAGTGTATATCTCAACTAATAGTAATCAATTTGGTTTTAAAAAGAATCATGGTACGGACCAGTGCATCTACACTCTGAAGGAGCTAGTGGATGGGTACATCAAAATGAACAGCTCTATTTTTGCATGCTTTCTTGATGCTAGTAAGGCATTTGACAGAGTCTGCCACAATATCCTGTTTGATAAATTAGCAACAAGGGGAGTGCCATCCTATATACTGAGAATCTTGAAGTACTGGTACGCCAATCAAACATTTAATGTAAGATGGGGTAACATTATTTCGGATTCCTTTACAGTAACCAATGGAGTGAGACAGGGTAGTATTCTCTCACCTTACTTATTCAATGTATATATGGATGAATTAAGTGATAAATTGAATAAAGAGCAGATTGGATGTTATGGTGGGAATAAAATCATCAACCATCTCATGTATGCTGATGATCTGGTCATTATTGCACCGTCTTCTGCGGGTCTGAGCAAACTTCTTGATATATGTGAATCTTTTGGTAGTAAACATTGTGTTAAATTCAACCCACTGAAAAGTGCTGTTCTTATATTTAGATCAAAATTACTGTATAAAAGTAAACTGCCAAATTTCTCACTCAATAATCAAATTATTCAAGAAGTAAACAAAATAAAATACCTGGGACACATTATCTCAAGCGATTGCTCAGATGATGCAGATATCGGCCGTCAGCGCAGACAGCTATATTTACGTGGTAACACCATCTTGAGAAAATTCCACATGTGTAATTGGGAAACTTAAGTCACTTTGTTCCGGACATATTGTTCCTCTATGTACACGGCCCATTTGTGGTGGAAGTATAAGAGAGCCACCATAAATGGTCTGTGTACATCCTATCATAATATACTCAAGATGTTCATTGGTCTCTCTAAATATGAAAGCACTAGTATGGTGTGCACACTGTTGGATGTGCAGTGCTGTCGGGCTGTCATCAGGAGACTGGTGTACAGCTTTTCGCAGCGACTGCAATCCTCCAGTAACACGCTGATGTAGCTCTTTGGTCTAGTGATCATATCTATGAATCCCGTATTATATCTCACTGGCAGAAGCTGCTGCACACATAGTATGTACTGTAATGTAATATATAGGTCTAATTGAACTATGAGCAATGATCTGTGCAATAGGTGTTAACCAACATTGAGCAATAGCCTTAGTTAGCCTATCTGTGTTATATTGTGACAAAATGTGATATGTGCTCTATTCTGTAAATAGGCCTACTGTATTTTTTATTTTATTGTGTCTTTATTAATATATCTTTGTGTATAATTATTATCTGTGCTCTGACGAGAAGTGTATGTGATATGGACCATTAGGTCGTACTGTATTTATACTGTATCTATCTTATGTGTCTGGAATAAAGAATTATTATTATTATTATTATTATAAACTAAATAAACAATGTGGTATACTGTACTTAACACGCCAATGTCTCGACTTAAATGCCCTAAAGCTTTTATATTATTCAGTAATTTATCCATTTCTGTTATACTGTCATACAGTATGGGGAGCGACGGGTAAAAGTAAATTACAACCTGTTGAAGTTGCACAAAGAAAAGTTATACGAACAATTACATTTAGATCCAAATATGCTCACACCAATGAATTATTTCGACAACTTAATCTCTTAAAATTTGAAGATATTAACATATTTTGCAGTGCTATCTTTGTATACAAAGCATTAAATGGCTATAACAATGCGGAATTATTTAGACATCGTGAAAATGAAAGGTATGCATTAAGAAATATAAATTCTTTAAATATTCCCCTAATGACCTCTAGACAATCCCAGACATCAATAAAATACCATGGTGCGAAAGTTTGGAATCAGTTGTCTCCTGACTTACAAAATAAACCCACTCTGCCTAGTTTCAAAATATCACTCAAATCTTCGCTAATGTCTAAATATTAATCTTACTTAACATTTGACAATAAAACTGCCACAACCCTAAATTACAATCACCTTTATATCGGAAACAAATTAAGATACTGTTCTGGTGTTGATCAATATGTAGGTACCGTACTGTATATAAGGCTGGGGTTTGCTCTACCCACAGCGGTCTGGGTGGGGGGTGGTTCGGGGTGGTGGCTAGGTAATTATACCTGGCCACTGTTCCGAATCCCTTCTTGCTGTGGCTGCGGGGCTGGGGCTGTGCCTCATTAGCTATAATTATATAATATGATATGTTTTAATAATCTTACTGTATGTAAAATAACCATCGAGTTGTATTCAAGGTGCCTTTAAGAGAGATTGTTCTCAAAAGGCGCAGCCATGATATTATTTTATTGTAAAATTAACATATATTGTATGTTTGATTGGCAAAATAAAAATTAATAATAATAATAATAATAATAATAATAATAATAATAATAATAATAATCCAGTCGCATCCTGATGCAACTCTCCGACACTGCAGCCTCGTAATCTACACTGCTACTGTCGCTGGTTGTGGTGCAGACAGTCTTGTTCCCCGCAGACATAGTATTGCTGATCTGAGCAACGAGAAAGATAGGTGGCACCTTATCCAGGCTACAACTTGGCTCCTGGGCTGTTGCTTCTTCTCTGCGATGATCTCTGTAAGCCTTCAATAGAAGCACCTGGGCCCTGGGATTCATCCCTCCAGATGTGGCGAAGACTAGTGGGGTAAAGCTGCCTGGTTCGATATTTAGAATCCTTTACCCATATGCCCTGACCTTCTCTTGTTCATTCCTCTTGTGTGCAGCCTCAAGAGACCGCTCGATATAGCTAGGGGCCATTAGGTCGAATATTCTTACTAGGCTACTACTACTACTACTACTAAGAATGTAAACAGAGAAACCGATCTGGGAGTAACAATATCGAGTAACCTAAAACCGAGTCAACAATGTTCAGAAGTTGTTAAGAAGGCAAACAAAATAATTGGCTTTATAGGCAGGTCATTTGAGCATAAATCCAAAGAAGTTATCCTAACCCTTTACAATTCATTAGTCCGCCCTCTTCTGGAATACTGCGTTCAATCCTGGTGCCCTTATTACCAAAAAGATATAAACAAGCTAGAACGAGTTCAACGTAGAGTTACCAAAATGATACCTAGCCTAAAGAACAAACCATACGAAGAGCGTCTTAGAATAAAATCTATTTCCTTTAACCCAGCGCAGATTAAGAGGTGACTTAATTCAAGTGTTCAAATCATCAAAGGCATCGACAATATGAACTGTAGTAAGTACTTCACTATCGACCAATCTAATTACACGCGGGAAACGGTTGCAAAATTATTGGTAAATCTTTTAACTCACACGAATATAAGAATTTTTTCTTCAATCGAGTTGTCAACTTGTGGAATGGGCTTCCCCGAAACGTTGACTGCAGCACCATTGATTCAATTAAACTTCGCCTAGACAATACCTCGCATAAAACCCGCGACTGACTGCATTTGTAAATGAATAACTTATTTTATCCCCCCTCAGTTACTAACCCATCTGTCCCCTACTAACTTCCTAATCCTGCCACGGACATTAGTTCCAGGGCAGTAATTCCCTTTCCAATGTTCCCTTACCCACTCTAAACCACTGTTTGGACACTTGATCCTCAGTGTTTTGGAGGACAAGCAACCGAGAAGGGTCACTAGATCTGTTGTTGCTTGATTTCCTTTGTACTCCTTTGTACTACTACTACTAATAATAATAATAATAATAATTATATAAAAAACAACAACAACTTAGTAATGGACTATATAACAACAGCGTTAAGATAGCGACAATGAAGCAACTTGGTTGAACCCGAGAACTTTCAGTCTTCTACTGTACTTCTCACTTCTCAGCTTGTTCTTCCTCTGTCCAATTACTCTTCTTTTCTACTTTACTCCAGCCATCTGGTCTGGTCTGGAGAGTGAGAGACAACAAGTGTATAATTACTATTACTACTACTAATAATACTAATACTAATAATAATAATACTAATAATAATATAAAACAACACCAACTCAGTAATGAACTATATAGACAACGTCAAGATAGTGCATGTGAGAATAAAGGACAGTAGCACTCTTCACATGCTTATATTCTCACCCTCTCATGGCCGCTATCACACCACAGATTTCTTCCATCCATTTTTGTTTCCACAACTGAGATCTTGAAGCATTTGTAGTTTATCAGAATTATGTCGCCTATGATAATCTACTTCAGTCTAGCTGTTGATAGTCTTATTATATTGTTTTAGTATATCTTCATTACGTAGTGATTTTGGTTTGTTCGTTTGTCATATAGTCTTAAATATAATTGTTTTACTAAATATTCAATACGTTATTTCCACATAGTTGTTTTGATAAGTGTGTTTGTCTTTATATTGCGCGGTTGCTGGTTATGGTTTGTTGGTTTTGCAAGATAAACATATTAATACAATGACACCGACATTTACAGTAATACCTTCATTCTCATTAAAGATACAATAAAAGTTATCTACAAAATTAAGAGTAAAGCATATATGGGATTCTTAACCCGGGAACTGCAGGGAGACTCTTAAGAGTTCCCCCGGCGGACTGCGGGGAGACTCTTATGAGTGAGTGAAAAAAAAAATCAACTTTTGACATCAAATTTTTTTTTTATTTTTTATTTTTATTTTTGTTTTTTTTTATTTTTTTTTTGGCCCCTGGGCCATGCAAAATCTCAGTCCTCTACCTCCCCTCCTTCCCCACTTTCCTCCTCTCCTTCAGTTATCACCTATTTTCCCTGTTATTCCCTTATTCTGAGGTATATTTTCGTGCTAACATTAGCGAGTTGCAAGCAGGGTGTTGTCATCACTGATGGCAAGCGAGTGCAAGAGAGAGAGAGAGAGTATCGATCGACTGTGTCTCAGTGGCCTTGGGGGAAATTGGCGGGAAAGCAGGTTGATAATAATTACATTATACAACTCGCGGGCTATATCTCCGATTTTGACCATCCAAACGCTGTTTTCACTCGTTTTATTGTTGTTTCAGGTTAATACCTTTATAATCAACCCATAATAGGCGCATATGGATAAGTATTAATGCTATTAATGGCACAATGAATATTTTAGTGACGGAAACACCTCAAATACGTCAGCACAGGGGGACGTTTCCAATTACCCCCATGCGCACTTCAGAGGTTAAGGGGGCCCACCTCAGTTTTTTGTTCTCTCTCCCTCTCTCTCTGGGTTGAATCTATTCCGGCCAATTCATCCTACTGTTTTAAGTCATTTATCCCCATCTAGGTGTCGTGTTACCATCATATTTTTAAAGATGTTTTTGACAGCAGGCTAAATGTGAACATTTTTCGATAGAAACATTTCTCCGGCAAAGCCTGGATTTCTCCATACAATGCTGGCTCGCTATCGCTCGCTAGGAAGAAATCGACACCTATGTATATATATATATATATATGCCAACAATCGAAGAGGAACTCCTAGCTGCTCACTGGCCCGCAGTCTACTGCAGATACGTCGATGACATTTTTGTGCTGGTGAAGGACCTCGGCGAACTACAGGAGCTCCAGCAGCGCTTCATGGCCGCCTCCGGACTCAACTTCACCTACGAAGAATCTACCGACGGACAACTACCCTTCCTCGACCATCTCGTATCCTTGAACGACGTTGGCTTCAAAACCACGGTGTACACCAAGCCTACAGACAACGGTCAGTGCCTCAATGGTAATAGTAAATGCCCTCGACGATACCTCCTGTCTACTATCTCGGCCTACGTCAGGAGAGCCCTCACCCACTGCACCACCTGCATGGGGAGATACCCACCAAGAACTAGAACGACTCTCCCAAGTGCTGGTTAACAATGGGTATTCTAACTCTGATGTCACCAGTACCATTAACCACCACCTAGAAAAATGGTACAATCAAGATTCCCCCAACACCAACCCCTCTGACGACATCAAGATTTTCTACCGAAATTACATGTCATCTGACCACAAAACTGACGAAACCATTATGAGAGAAATTATCAATAAAAATATCCTACCCACCAACCCCAACAACAAAATTAAATAAATAAATACTATAAATCCCCTAAGATCTCCAACCTAGTCCTACATAACCGACCCACTTCCGCCAAGAGCCCGATGAGTGACGACCATGTGGTATACCAACACACCTGTAATAATAGGGACTGTGGGCCCCAATCCTATATTGGTATGACACAAACTAATCTGTCCCGTCGGCTCACCTTCCACCTTCAGTTTGGTGCCATAAAAGATCACTACCAAGCCCCCCACCACCTTGCCTTAACTCGCGCCAACTTAAATAAACACACTTCCATACTTGATAAAGAAAATGACCCTAGAAGACTCACAATACTCGAAGCCCTTTATATTCAAGCCTTAAGCCTCAACATTAACAACCAAATCCAGGTCCTCCAAATATTGCCCTCAGTTAATCACCACACCCCTGCAGCTCCCACATACCATCGCCCCCACCACCCTCCTACGCTCCCCACCCCTGCACATCCCCCCGCGCAACTGAATAGCGCCTTCACCACCACCAGCCAATCATCTATGACTTCGTCTACCACCAGCCAACCACCAACAAGATACAGCGAGCTACTTGCTAGGAGGTTACCCACCACCTATGTCGAGTGCACGAACGCACGGTAGCTCCGCCCACCTCTTGCGTGAGATCAACAGTCCGGTCAACAAATATGTATATATTATATACCATGTATTTTGTTTAGTTTTATCATTCCCTGAAGATGCTAGGTGTAGCCTACCTAGTAAAATGTTGTATTTTAATCATGAACTTTGACACCATTCTCCTCATTCTTACTGAACCTCAAAGAAGGCTGATCAGAAATATTGAAAACCTTAACAATAAAATACTGAATGCTGACATAGCCACTTCTTTTAACCTCGTCTGTCTGAAAGAAAATGTGTTACCTGGATATACTAACATATATATATATATATATATACAGTACACATATATACTGTATATATATACATATATATATATATATATACAGTATATAAATTTATATATACATACATTTATATATATATATACCCAAAAACCAGAACGCATATCCTGTAGCAGTATTTCTGCTGTTTATTATGAGTATGGAGATATATGAGTGTTAGAGGGGGGGGGGGGACATTCAGGTCCGCCTCGCACCAGTTATAGAGGGTGAGAAAGTGGCTCTGAGAGGCCGGCCATGTGGAGATAGTGAGAGAGAGAGTGTGTGTGTGTGTATGTATGTGTAGAAAGTAGCTATGGGTGACTGGCCGCTTGCAGATAGTCAGCATATGTGTGTGTGTGTGTGTGTATGAGTGCCCAGCCTCATGGAGATAGCCGGTGTGTGTGTGAGTTTGTGTTAGTGTATGCGTGTGTGTTTATGTAAGGTGCATTATATAAGTGAGTTAGAGTGAAGTACCTACTTCACTTTACATTAGTCCTCCATTGAAGCACCATGACTGTGTTCTGCCCTCTACTGACGGTGATGATGGTGGTGGTGACTGTAGGAGGCGCTGCAGCCACTTTGTATCAGGACTGTGGTTAGTACATTGGTTTCTTTGTCAAAGGATGAGACATAAGGCAAGGCTGCCTGTATAGCTAGGTGTCCCGATTATTTGAAAACAAGTGATAGAATGTCAAAATCTAGGTACATTTGAGTTCAATATCCGGAACCCATGGACCATGAAGGAGTTTAACCCGGGGGCTTCAAGCTTCCTTCCGGAATGTTTTATTGGGCGAATACGACCTTCCTTCCAGTATCTGAGATTTCTAACTCGTACCAAAACTGCTGGTGTAGGCCCAGGCGGCTACAAATTTGTTTAGGAATCGGCCTACTTGGTAACCTTTGATAACAATCATCATAAAACACCAACACCTCTCTCAACCCTCCAACTATTGTCCAATTGCTCTCATCTCTCGTATCTCTAAAGTTTTTGAAACTATTCTTCCTTCCAAATTTCTTAAGCATTTCTCTTTTCATAATCTACTCACAGATCGCCAGTATAGCTTCCTTAACCTCTGAAGTGCGCATGGGGGGTATGAGACACCTCTGCCTGTGCGCATGTATTTGAGCTGTTTCCATCACTAAAATATTTATTTTACCATAAATAGCATTAATACTTCTCCATATGCACCTATTATAGGTTGATTATAAAGATATTAACCTGTTACAACAATAAAACAAGTGGAAACAGCGTTTGGATGGTCAAAATCGGCGATACAGGCCGGGAGTTACATAATGTATGGCTGAGGCAACCTCCTTTCCCGCCACTTTTCCCCAAGTCTGGAGAGACACTGTCGATCGATACTCTCTCTCTCTCTCTCTTGCTAACAGTGATGACAATGCCCTGCTTGCAACTTGCTAATGTTAGCACGAAAATATACCACAGAATAAGGGAATAACAGGGAAAATAGGTGATAACTGAAGGAGGGGAGGAAAGTGGGGAAGGAGGGGAGGTAGAGGAGTGATATTTTGCATGGCCCAGGGGCAAAAAAAAGAAAATAAATAAATAAAAAAAGAAAAATGGGTGTTTTAAATTGATTTTTTTTTTCCCTGACTCTTAACCCGTCCAGCCCCGGCTAGTTTTGTAATGTTTGTTCACCAGAACCCGGCCGGTTTTCAAAAAATTGTTTTATTCCAGAAACCATAGCGAATGGGTTAGGAATGAAGGAAAAACCACGAAAAACCGCTCAAAAAGCTAAAATAATGGTCCTACAGAGCCCCCGAAAACGTATTTTACAAGAGTAAAAAATTGAAGGCAATTACCCCAAAAAACCAGGTTATTGCGCGCTCACGCGCACGCACGTGGACTTTGAGAGTTTTCAACCATCGGCACGGTTGCGTGGGATACGTACACAGTTCCCATACAAATCTGAGCCCTCTTGAGTGGCTACACCTGAGGTTACGGTCGGCGCAATTAGGGTGACGCGCCAGGTGCGTCTCTGGGGCTGTGCGTTACATACATCGCCGACGCGTCAGGCGCGTCGCTGGGGCTGTACGGGTTAAGAGTCTTCCCGCAGTCCGCCGGGGGAACTCTTAAGAGTTCCCGCAGTCCGCCGGGGGAACTCTTAAGAGTCTTCCTGCAGTTTCTGGGTTAAGGGTCGCTCTACTGGTGATCTTATTTCATATCTTACTAACTCTTGGTCATCCTCCTTTCGGAACTTCGGTGAGACCTTTTCTATTGCACTAGACATATCGAAGGCTTTCGATAGAATCTGGCACAAATCTTAAATATCTAAACTACCCTCCTTCGGTTTCTATCCCTCCATCTTTGCCTTTGTCTCTAATTTCCTTTCCGGCCTTTCCATAGCTGCGGTTGTGGACGGCGATCGCTCACTTCCTCATCCTGTCAACTCCGGTGTTCCTCAGGGCTCTGTCCTATCTCCTATTCTCTTTCTAAATTTCATAAATTATCTTCTCAACTGTACCTCCAGCCCCATCCATTCATACGCAGACGACTCTACCTTACACCACTCAATTAGTTTTCCAGAACGCCCCAGCCAGCAATCCCTCAAAAACAAACGTAATGAAGCCATAGAACACTTATCTTCTGATCTAACTACTATTTCCAATTGGGGGAGGGAAAAACTTGTTGCCTTTAATGCTTCCAAAACCCAATTTCTCCATTTTACTACCCATCCGGAACTCTCATAGGACTTTCCCTTATACTTCAACAATACAAAAATCAATCCTTCATCTTCTCTCAATATTCTCGTGTCTCTTTTTGTTCTGCTCTCACTTGGAAGCAGCGAATTACCAGTCTTGCTAAGGCAGCCTCCCAGAAGCTGGGTGTGCTCAACCACCTCAAGGGGTTCTGTACCCCTGCACAGCTTCTTGCTCTGCGCAGGGGCACAGTGCGTCCTTGTGTTGAGCATTGTTTACATGTGTGGGGAGGATCCTCTCACACCGCACTCATAGAAAAGTAGAAAGGAAAGCCTTTCGTATCATTAACTCCCACCCACTCACCAACTCTCTGCAATCTCTCTCTGCTGCAATGTTGCATCTCTCTCGCTATTCTATCGCTACTATAATAATCAGTGTTCCTCAGAGCTTTCCCAGTGTATACCACCTCCTCTATGTAGGGTACATAGTACCCATCTTGCAACACAATCCCACCCCTACTCTGTGCAACTCTCCAACCCAAGAGTGAAACGTTCTCAGACTTTCTTCTATTCAACTGCTGAGCTCTGGAACTCTCTCCCAGAATCAGTTTTTCCCTCTTCCTATGACTTAAATTGCTTCAAACTCTGTGTGTCCAGGCATTTTGGCTCGAACGTCCCTTGATTTTGGCCCTGTCACTCATTCAACTCTGGGGGAGGCACTCGCTACAGGCAGTTCTTCCTTTCATCTCCCTCACTCACAGAAAAAAATAAAATAAAAAATAAATAAATAATATATATACAGTATACATATATATATATATATATATATATATATATATATATATATATATATATATATTCAGGCACCTACTCCATACTTGGGGGTGGCTGACTGGAGACAGAGAAAAAAAAAAAAAAATCATACCCACATCTAGATCGCCCAGGAGAAAGCCCAGAGACCATGGACCATGAGCAGTCTCCAGCAACAGATTCCCAGGTCCCAGACCTTCCGGAGAGGTTCTGGTATCAGTAGGCAGACTCTTAGTGGAATCTCACCACAATGCCCGCCCAAATTACATCCAGGCAGGGCCTTTCATATTTACACTGGTTCCCCGGGCCAGGCGCCTGACGGACTATTATCTAGTCCAACTGGCATCCTACCCCCACTCCCTTTTCCATTACACCACCAAGAGAGTTAAAGGTTCAGCACATGACCACGATTAATACCCATTTATAGAATACTGAATATCAATCTAATCATGTACTGAACCCAACTCTGAATAACGTAGCCTAATGCTTATGCGAGAGGAAAGAACCATTTATTTGGCATAGATCTCAAAGGACATTAGTAGATTCATATTTTGCCATATACTATCGATAAAATAACCGCTTAGGGATTTAATTTACCGGCAGATGAAAACAAACTGACTATAGACTGAATATAGATTAACTTAGGTGACAGATTTATTATAATATATGAACTACTAAACTATCACACCAGGTTACTGATAGAAGTTGGTGTAGAAAGCGGTGTTTTATACAACACACACTAACTTTATGGGGTTTATATTTATTTGTTTATGTATTTATTTGTTTATGTATTTGCATATTGATTATTTTTGTTTAGTTTCAACCCTAGACCTCCATCAAGATTATAATAAATACTCCCAAGATCCCCCTTCGAGACAAATTTGTGCATTTTTTAAAAGAGAAAGGCCATGGCCGAAGGCTTGCTCCTCCTAAATTACAGGTTCCTTATCGCTCGCCAGAAAAGAAAAGGTCGCCAGGAAAAAATCAACACCTAAATGGTACAAAAGATCTTAAAATTGCCAAAGTAATGGGGCGAAAGTCTTGACATTTCAAAACTACTGGTGCTAAACATGAGAGAGAAGGGGGTACAGAAAACCACTCTTACAGTGCACTTACATTATTTCAGGTTCGAAAGGAGAGGTGATATCGTTTGACCTAACCGACTGTGAGGAGCCTCCTTGTATCGTACCTCGGCCCAGTGTCTACGATGTCAACATAACCTTCGTACCTGGTGAGTTAGTAGTGTTGGATTTTTACTGGGTTTATATAATACTATAAGTGAAGTCGATCTCAATAAAGGCATACAGCAGGACTAGTACAACACAGTAGAACATTTATATGGTAATATATTAACATGTAAGATGGCTTTCAAAGTTCAGCTAATAAACAGAAAAATAGTTAATATAAAATGAGTATATACAATATTAGTGATATTCCCCTAGACTAGACAGTAAGAACAAAGTTAATCAAATGGGAATCACAGTGAATACGTAAAAAAACTTTAAACACAGTCAATGCACAATAATAATACTCTCTCGAATAGAGTCACAGTTCACTGACGGACATTTCACAGGTACAAGCATGGTCATGAAACAGTAGTTATGGGGTCACTTAAAGAAAGAAAGGGTGTAGCATAGGTTTAATTTTACATGTGGCACTGGTGTATGTGTGGGTTTGGCTTTGCGAAATATTACCATAGCCTATCACCTTAAAAGGGACAATATACAGAATATTAATCAAAGCCAAGCATAGAACGTGTGGTTTGTGTCTTCATACAAAATAGGCCTACACAGTGAGAAGGGAGCTCTGTATAATAGCCTTCAACAAGCTAACACTTTTCTTCTTAGTAGGAGGTCCGTCATCTACGTTTGGTTTCTGGCAGCTTGATCCTGGCCTGGATTACGCGACGTGGTAGGCAGTGTCCAGGTTCTTGGGTTGGGCGGCACTTCAGGTCCCAGCACACAAGTTGCAAGCTCTTAATTGGTTTAAGGAGGAACACCGGAGGTGGTTTTAGAGAACTGTTTGGCCGGGTTCAACACAGCTTTCTAAAAGCCACTCCTGTATAAACAAGCAAGACTACCTTTTCGTCGCTGGCCAATGCAAACCAAGTTACTGGGGTAGAATACTATTTCCCATGCTTAATATGATCTGGCCTGTACACCTCACTTACTAGACAGCAGATTGCCTGACGAGCAGGACTCCCTGGTAGCTTATCCCCGATTGCCTGGCCGAGCTCAACATAATCTGGTTACACAACCAGTGTGGTATCTGCACTACGTGAGAGACTCCCTGGTAGGGCTCAACACTGTCCTTGGGTAGTTTGGAAATGGGGAAGGTGGTTACTTTAACTGAGGGCCTGTACTCAACAGCTGTAGTGGAAAGGGCCTGACACCAATCTGACTTTGCCTGACCTCCAGTGATTTTGCTGAGGTAGTCTCAGCTTTGGTGGAGGTGTTACTGGTAGCCTTTTTGAGGGCAAGACCGTCATCTTGGTTACTCTCCCTATTTCCTTGGTCGTGGGAGGACCCCGGCCGTGAGAGCACAGCCAGGTTAGGCGGCTTGCGTGCTAGATGGGCCTTGGGTAGGGGTGCGCTTAGGTCCCTCTTGGATGGAGGTTATGCGCACCTTCTCCTCTCTTCTCTTCTTCTTTCTCTTCTCTTCTCGCATTTCAATTATTGTTGTTGTTATTATTATTATTTTTACTAAGGGCGTGCATGGAGTACCGTATAAGTCAAACATTGGGATATAAGGGTCTTAACCCTTTCAAGATCATGATGCATTTTGACAGTGTATTCTGGCTATCATTAGATGATTTTATACAATTTAGAGAGGGTCTGTGGAAAATATAAGGGTAAAGATTATCTCAATTAATCATCTGACTTCCATATACCCTCCTAATCTGAATAAAATTGTCTAATAATAGAGCCAGAAAACGGAAAGAAATGTGTCATCGGATCCTCTATGGTTCAATATAAAGTCTCCAATGATGTTGCATGTGAGGACGTAAGTTGGAATATAGAAAAAAAAAAAAAAAAATGTCATCGAGTCAATTAAAACCTGTGTCTCTAGTCTCCACCATTGGTCTTGGGAGATGGCTCCCATTTCTTTTCTTTTATTTATTTTTTTTTTTTTTTGGTCCTGGATATGGGAGACAGCGGCTTGAATGCTGACACAGGTCTAATAGATGAAGGTGATTTTGGCATTTGCTCGTGGCTGACTGTAGAGGATGATGTATATAGGATATCACTCGGTGCTCGTTCTAGTAGCCAGTCAGTCACGTAGGCCTTCTCATCGTCGTTGTAGAGTGTGACGTCTGCAGGAAGTGCTCGGGTGGTGCCAAAGGTGCCAACACCAACTGTGTGCAGGATGTTGTTGATGCACACCATTGTTTAATATTTATGCAAGTAATATGCTTGGATATTGATGCCAATACACAGCTTAAGGGGTTTGCCTGCAATATGCATGGTGTTGCTGTTATTACAACTTACCGGGTCCCTAGTTGCCCGAGGTTCTTGTGCAGGGTTCCTTGGTATTGGCCTGCTTCCCTGATTTGGTGTTGGGAATTTGGCTGGAGTCAGATGGCATACTTGGTTCGTGTTGAAGGGGCATTCTGATGATATAGGAGCCTGAGAGGCCTCTCTAGAACTAAGGTTACCTTGGGTCCCCTTTCCAGGTAGGCCAGACAGCCAGGGGTCTGTTGGGTTCCCCTTGGTCGCCCATCTCAATAATTGGTGGGGCAGTCAGAATTCACGTTTTCTCTGATTTGCTTGTGTGCCTTTGTTAGAGAGAACTGTCATTAAAGGCATCACTATTATTATTATTAATAGTATTGTTGTTTTTGTTATTGTTGTTGTTATAATATCATCTTTGCTAACCCCGTTTCAGGCATCATCCCTAACTGGCCTGGTTTAGATGGCCATAATATAAACAGGATATAGCCTAGCTAGATTCCTGTAAGCTACAATTCACACAATGCTATCATTGACTCTTCTGTTTCCGAGCAACCAGGGATGTGCTGTACAATTTTTGCAATATACTTCTTGATTCCCATATCCCCGAACATTCAGCGATACAAACCTTCCTTCTTAACCCAGGATGGTCCTTCCGGAAGCACAGTATTTAAAACTGTGCAAAATCAACCCTTCAAATACCATGCCAGTGCTGGGAAATGTCTCAAAATTGGGTGACACATAGGAAGTAGTGGCATCTCTCCATAACACATCCTCCACTCCTTCGCCCCTTTATATCCCTCCCCCCCCCATCCTCCCTCAACTTGACCTTTTATTTTGCACAGGTTCTATCAGTTCATGGGTTAAAGGTGGCGTCATACGAGTGATTTTTCCATCTATTTTTATGGGCAACTGTTGTCTGGCAGCTTCAAAATATAATATCCATAAGAATTTAACTACCCAAGATAATCTACCTTCTATCTAATTTCTGATTCCTATGCGAATAAACCTAAAAAATGTATGAGAAAAACTTTGCTCATCGGCAATTGCCAGAAATATAGCTCGTGTGACACTGGCTTAAGCTGTAGAAAATCTTTTTATGTACAGTATGTGCAATATAATATAGAAAGTGATTCCATCGTATAAGTTTAAATCGTTTTGTGTACAGTATGTGCAATATAATATAGAAAGTGATTCCATCGTATAAGTTTAAATCGTTTTGTGTACAGTATGTGCATTATAATATAGAAAGTGATTCCATCGTATAAGTTTAAATCGTTTTGTGTACAGTATGTGCAATATAATATAGAAAGTGATTCCATCATATAAGTTTAAATCGTTTTGTGTACAGTATGTGCAATATAATATAGAAAGTGATTCCATCGTCTAAGTTTTCTTTATTCCCACAGCCAATGACGCGAACCAACTAGAAACCATCATCTTGGCTAACCTCGGGGGTGGTAACATCCCCTGGCCTGGTCCTGACGGGTGTGTGCTGCTCCAGGGGGACTCGTGCCCTATTACTGCCGGCACCACCTACAACTATCACGCTGTTATGCCCGTACTGGTGCAGTATCCCCAAGTAGGTGGAAAATTTAAATACATACACATAATATACACCCTCCCACACACACATCCACACACTCTCACCTACACACACACACACACATTCACACCCTCTCACTTAACCCGTACAGCACCAACAACTACCACGCTGTTATGCCCGTCTTGGCTGAGTTTCCCAACGTTGGTAGAATATATAAACACATACACATAATATACATCCCCCCAAGCACACACACTTTCATACACACACATCCACACACTCTCACTCACACACACCCTCTCACTTTACCTGTACACCACCAACAACTTACCTTGCCGTTATGCCCATACTGTCTGAGTACTTGATGGTGGCAAGAAAAATGATCAAAACACACACATACATCATCTATATGCACCCACACACCTACACAATATATGCACACACATACACACATATTTAACCCCTTCACTATACATACATCTATCATACCATTAAGCCGTTCAGGCTGATTTATTTTTTATTTTCTATATTCCAACTACTCCCTCTCGGGCATAGGCTGAGAGACTGTACATTCAACCGTTACACATTGAACGGTGAAGCCCGTGAGGTTTCTAGAGGGTGAGACATGTGAAGCAGTTTTGCGCTGCAACCTGTCCCTGCCATCTTGTCTTCGCAGGATGAATGGGGCTTAGTTGCCCAATCACGGCTCAAAGCAGCCCCATCCCTGAAGTTGCCTCACTCCAGTGCTTCACTGTCTCACCCACTTTACTTGGACCCTCACTCTCAGAACGCCACCTATTGAGCAATGAACTCACTAGGCATATTAAGTTGGGAAATAAACTTGAACACACATACATTTTGAAAAAGTGCATTTTAGGGGTATTAGTTTTAATCGCAATAATATTTTCTCACACTTTTGAATGTGATTCAAGCAATAATAATGTACATTTTGCAAAGTACTCAATTTATCTGTAACTTAACATACAGGTTAACAAGACATGCATAGGATTTAACCCCTGTCAAACGGGGATGTTTGTAACTTCTACTACCTGCCTGGCGGGCATATTTACCCTAAACAAGCTTCATTCCATGCTCTTTTTCATGCACAAACAAGGGCCAGAGCGTAATACAATTATGTATCCGTGAAAGGGCGATAATAGAGCTTTCCAATGACACCTGAATCATCCTTGTACGACCACGAGTTATCCTGTAGCGATCGCGCAACATCAGAGGAAAAACCCTAAAATATGGTAATTTCCCGAGTTTTCTCCTGGTCTCGCGAGGCCGTGGGTGTGGATTGGTGCGGAGGTACTGTCAGTTGCGGTCAGAGCGAGCGGTCAGAGCCCGCCTATCGTCCTCCCAACGCATGGACTCTCTCTCAGAGCCGATAATGTGCTCAAAATCCTGCCCGATTAATGTCGGGCCCCGCAGGGGTGGCCATGATTCTCTCACTCGACATATGTCGGGCCCCGCGGCTTGAGAGTTAACCCCCTCAGACAGTTTATGCGTAATCGTAAATAAGTGGTTTGGACCAAACACCGATTTGCATGCGAATCGCATATATAAATTGGGAAACTTAGTGTTAACTTAAGTTATTATACTGTATATGCGATCGCGTATATAATCGCGTGCAATTTTAACAGGTGCTCGGTGAAGGGCAACACTAAATATGGAGCTAGTTGGCAACTTCTTACCAAGCCAGGCAGTACCACAAATAACAGTCCACCCAAATAGTCCCAAATAGTGTGGCTACTGTCCACAGATTTTTATTGAAACTTAATCTGTCCATCGGTGCCCGTCATATGACGGGCTAGAGAACAGTGGACAATCTGGCGGTACCCGTCATATGACGGGCGGCATTTTGAGCACATTATCGGCTCTGAGAAAGAGTCCACACATTGGAAGGACGATAGGCAGGCTCTGACCGTTCGGCACCACCGTTAGGCCGCAACTGGTTGGTCCGCCGCAGTCCTACACACCTCCGGCTTCGTGAGACCAGGAAAAAACTGGGGAAATTACCTTATTTTAGGGTTTTTCACCTCTCGTTGCGCGATCGCTGCAGGATAACCCGTGGTCGTTCATGGATGATTCAGGTGTCATTGGAAAGCTCTATTATCGCCCTTTCATGGATACATATTTATATTACGCTCTGGCTCTTGTTTATGCATGAAAAAGAGCATGGAATGAAGCTCGTTTTCCGTAAATATGCCCGCTTGGCAGGTAGTTGATGTTACAAATGTCCCCGATTTTTGGGTGTTAAGTAGATCTTGTTTGAGGTGGAAATTATATGTTGTTTTGGTCCCGTGAATAGACTCGTTCGATTACGTGGCCACCAAAGCATCGCCTAGAGCTTCAGCTTGTTTATGGATTGTTATTTATCATAATGACTATTGATTATTGATTATTGATTAATTTCATCATTGTAACCATTCTTAAGTCATTGTTCTGTGCTTTCATGCATTGATTCGAATTGCAGAAAATTATCAATCGATTGCTTTTGGCTGTGACGCATGCATGATTTGGCTGACTGACTGACTGTGTATGTGGGGTTTGTTCTGTGTGTCGCAGACCGCCGACCATGATAACTAAGCTTTCTCTAGCGTGGTTTTAAGAGGTTATATAGCCTTGTCAAGGCTCCAGGACTCCAGACTGCCATCCGGGCTGCGTGGTGAAGACTCGTATTGTCGACCAGGTTGTCCATCTGGGCTACGTGGGTTAAGGTCCTGACTTATGTTAGAGTGTACACACGGGCAGTAGTCGATGGACCAGATCTCGGAATCACTCACCTGAATGGCACAAAAGGTCTTAAGATTGACAAAGAAATGGATCAAAAATTATTAAAAATGCCAAACTAATGGGATGAACGTCTTAAAATCCCAAAACCAATACGGTTAACCAAGAGGGAGAAGAGGGTCCAGAAAAAACACACCCTTTGAAATGGGAATTCAATGACCAATTAAGGTAATCATACCGAAATAACACCTCCACAACAATAAACAAAATGTGTTGTAGATTATAATGGCGAGTAAACACCCTCTCTGATGGTACTGCTCTAACCCCTGGTCCATTGACAATAAATCGCCCAGGAGGCCAACACTAGCCAAGCAATCAAGGGCTTACTTAATTTGCCTCTAAGTGATCTTGGAGGCCGTCGGGACCCGACCTATGTTTCTCTACCTATGTTACTCTACGGGTCGAGTTAATGGGGAGAGGGGGGGTAGTTTGCTCCCTAGACCTCTATGAAGCTTGAAATAATACCCCCCAGACCCCCCTTCGAGATAAATGTAAGCATTTTTTTGGTAGAGAAATGGCCCGGTCAAAAGCCAGAGTTCTTCCTAAAATGCAGGTTCGCTATTGCTCGCCAGGAAAAAATCAACACCTAAATGGCCAGAAAGGTTGAAAAATCACGAAACTAATGTGCTGAATGTCTTAAAATCTTAAAACTAATGCGGCTAAACATGAGGGAGAAGTGGGTGCAGAAAACGCTGTCTTAATTTGTCTTTAACCCGAGGATTGTGCCATTGATGTGTTTAAAAGTGCCGCATATGCACAAATAACACTTCGATTCTGACAGAATTTGTTATATTTACCATATTAAGCATTATTTCTGCTCCATGTACATTTATTTTACTTATATGATGAACATAATATTATGAACACTGAAGACCAGAGTGGGGCGGTTTACCTAGGATATTCAAACCTATTGTGCATTTTTTGATAAAAGCACCAATTTTGGCACAGAGGTAGACCAATATATTATGAACAAATTTGGATGTGGAGCCATCGCCCAACTGCCCCCTGGCGGCCGTGGCGGCCATTTTCCAAAATGGCCGCCATGTGGCTGCCGAGGAAGACTTATCCCTAGGTGAATGAGATGTACTGAGTAAATGTGCAGGAAAAAATTATTGTTTTGAATCTGCAATGTTGTGCAAACATTATGTTGCGTGTTGTTGCTAATGTAGGGTAGCACTTAACCCGGTGAGACCCAGCGTCGCACGTGTTGCATCGGCAGTCTTTGATCACCAACTCCCAGCGACGCATCACGTGCGTCCGACATATAAAAAACACTTACGTGGCTCGTAAGGTAGGAAATGGCGGGAGAATAGGAGGGGGAGGTACCGTAGTGTGTGTGGGAGCCGGGCCAGTAGATGTGAGCGGGCCGAGACAGCCGCGCGGCTGGTGGTGGTGGGCTTAGTGGGGATAGTTTACACCCCTAGTTCACCGCCACTTTGAACCTTCAATACTCCGGTCGTATGGGAGCTAGAGGCTTGAGATTTATGTGAGATACTCCTTAGGATGTATGCCGTACAATGCCATACTCAGTTTTTACCCTAGTGCTCCCGGGCAGGTGGTCATGCGGGGGAGACGAACTATTGAACCCCCCCCCCCCCCCAAATGACCGAAATGAGTTTTTTTTATTTTTGTCTTCATTTCTCACCATTCTCTTCCATTTTGGCTCAACACATTTTTTGGAGGCTCCCCCCCCCCCCCCACCCCCCCCCAAAAAAAAAATGTCAGAGGTGATTTTTTTTTTTTTTTTTTCATTTCTCATCCTTGTCTTCCATTTTAGCAAACAAAAAAAATAAGTGAAAATGGCTTGGGACTGGGGTGAACAAAATATTATAACTAGCCGGGGCTCAACGGGTTAACAACAAAGAAAGGTAATATATCTTATTATCGATTTATTGAAATATTCATAGATTAGCATAACAACCATGACAAACATCTCTCAATTGAACATGTCCTAATTTACTTGGATTCTGAGTGCTCCTTTCATACAACTTTGTCATTTTCCATTTCCAGAACAATGTCGAAGAGCTTCAAACTCGTTGAGCCTCGTGGTGCAGAAGCAGCTCCGTCTACCTCCGCCCAGCCAGCAACAGAGACAGACTGGTCATTATGCTTCATATGCCAAGAAATGACGCCAGAGTCACTGACAAGTCCATCTCAGAATACACGCCAAGACAAGGGGAGCAGCTACAGCATTCTCACTGGACATCTGAGAAGGTTCAATGAGCTTGGATTGCTCCCCAACTCTTTTCTGTTGAGCCGATTCGATGAAGGCAGTGGCGTTGAAGCAGCATTGAGCGCCAACAATGCACGATACCACAAGATCTGCAGGCTGAGGTATAACAAGACCAAGTTAGACAGAGCTGAGAAGAGGCACCTGAAAATAGGCGCCAACGAAGAAGAGGAAGTTGTTGCCCGCAAGCGAACTCGATATCTGTCACGACCATCAAGTACTGAGACGAAACACCAAGAAGTGAAATGCTTCTTCTGCGGAGAAGCTCCTGGTAGTGTTGGTCTTCATGAAGCTGCGACATTCCAACTGGACTCACGTGTCAGGTCGTGCGCACTGATTCTGGACGACATGGACCTCCTGACGCAACTGAACGCTGGGGACATGGTTGCACAGGAGGCCAAGTACCACCGAAATTGTCTCCTGAACTTGTACAATCGCACACGGAAGATTAAGGAAATGGCGGGCAAAGGTACAGACGATGAACACGCAATAGCAGGACTTGCTTTCGCAGAGCTGGTGGTGTTTATTGAAGAAGCTCACATGGATGACGAGACGTCTCCGGTCTTCAAACTTGCTGACCTGGCGCAGTTATACACGTCAAGGATGGAACAGCTGGGAGTCAGTATGAGGGCAGGGTGCACACGACCCGTCTTAAGCAGAGACTGCTTGCTCACTTTCCTAACATGTGTGCACAGCACCAGGGGCGCGATGTCCTGCTTGCATTCAATGAAGACCTCGGCAATGCCCTGGTAAAGGCTTGTGAACTGGACAGAGACCTTGATGCTGTCCACCTGGCGCATGCTGCCCAAATTGTGAGATGCCACATCATCGGAGATGCCAAGGTGTTCAACGGGTTTCCTGCAGGATGCCAACAGGACTCCGTGCCACCCATGCTGCTTACCTTGGTCACTATGATCTTGGAAGGTCCCAGTATCAAGCACCAGAGTGAAAGCAAAACACCAGCGGCACTGAGCATCGCCCAGCTCCTCAAGTTCAACAGCGTTATGCACCGACGGGCCGCCACAGGCAGTACGCCTCGCCCAGTCAGGCACGCCACCACGCAGGAGACGCCAGTTCCAACCTACATCGGCCTAATGCTACATGCACACACGCGCAAGAGGGAGCTCGTCGACAGGCTGGCACACATGGGGATTTCTATCTCCTATGATCGGGTCCTGTCCCTTTCCACACAGCTGGGGAACAGTGCCTGCCGCCTCTACCACCATGAGCAAGTAGTCTGCCCTCCCAAGATGAGAGGCAGAGTCTTCACGACTGCCGCGGTAGACAATATCGACCACAACCTAAGTTCCACCACAGCACCTCATGTAACATCCTGCGGTCCCTGGGGCCGGCATTGACCGCAGCATCATCATCCTCGGAGGGCCGAACGAAAGAGGCCTCAAAACAGTTGACCATTTGCCGCACTACTATACAGATGTCCCATCCGTCGGCAGCATCAAGAACACCCCCGTGCCGGCTACCAGCGTGACATCCCTGAGCAGCAACAGCGGCCTCAAGCAACAAGCTGAAAGAGAGCATCTCTGGCTAAAACACACCCAAGTCGCCCTACAAGAAACTTCTCCAGTGGAGAACACTTCATGGGTTGCATACCACGCAAGCCAGCAGGACATGCCAGCCACTCGGGCCATCTGTCCCACCGCACTGCTCCCACTCTTTCTGGAGAGCGCCCACACCGTGGCTATGATCAAGCACTCCATGGATGTGGTCAGGATTGCAGTGGAACATCTCAACCCTGACCAGACTCCAGTGGTCACATTCGACCAGCCGCTGTTTGCTTTGGCAAAGCAAATCCAGTGAAAGTGGCCACAGGAGTATGGTGAAGAGAAGTTTGTCGTCCTCTTCAGCGGTCTTCATATCGAGATGGCAGCACTGAAGACCCTTGGTGACTGGCTGCAAGGGAGCGGATGGGTGCAAGCACTGGTTCAGGCAGAGATCACCAGCGCCGGGACAGCAGACTCCTTCCTGGGTGGTGGGTGGTGCAACAATCCCCGGGAACTGGGCCAGCTTCCTCAGAGTCGACGAGAACAAGACAGAGCTGTTCAGCTTCCTCTCTGGCATCCTCCACGACTCATTCCAGCTTGCAGACAAGGAGCTGGTCATCACTAAAGGAGATGATGTCTTGAGCAAGCCACCGCTCCTAGATACTGCAGCCCTGGCTCCTTGCAACCACGAAGAAGCCGACAGCCGCATGATGTTGCATGCCACCCACGCTGCTCACAATGGCCACAAGAAGATCCTCATCCGCACAGTTGACACTGATGTTGTTGTCCTGGCAGTGGCTCTGGCACGCACCCTGGAGGAGGAAGCCGAAGTGTGGGTGTCCTTCGGCATGGGCAAGGCTTTCCGGTTCTTGGCAGCCCATGAGATGGCGCGGGCTCTGGGCCCTGAGAAAGCACAGGCACTACCGATGTTTCATGCTTTGACAGGCTGCGACACGGTCTCCTGCTTCGCCGGACATGGCAAGAGGACAGCGTGGGCAGTGTGGACAGCTCTACCTCAGCTGACCCAGACACTCACTGACCTCTCCACTGCACCGGATCATATTGATGAAGATGCCATGCACTCCATCGAGAGGTTCGTCATCCTGCTTTATGACAGAACAAGCACCGCAACCGATATCGACAAGGCACGCTGCAAACTGTTTGCAAAGAAGAGCAATGTCCAGCTGATCCCACCGACAAGTGCAGCCCTGAAGCAGCACGTCCGACGAGCAATATACCAGGGCGGACATGTCTGGGGTCAGGCCCTGGTTCCTGCACCAACATTGCCATCACCAACCGACTGGGGTTGGATCAAGACCAGCGACATGTACGAACCTCTCTGGACAACGCTCCCCGAGGCATCCAAGGTCTGCCGGGAGCTTGTCTCCTGCAAATGCCAGAAGGGCTGAATCAAGAAGTGCAAGTGCAAGAAGGCCAGTCTGGAATGCACACCACTGTGTGCTTGCGACGGGGAGTGCTCTCAGAACTAAACTCGCAAACTTAAGATGAAGATTCTGAACTGTTCCAGACAGTACACAGGTACTGTAAAACAGTGAACTTATCTGCATATTGCATTTAGCAGATTATGTGTTAATTAACATGATAATTAAATGTAGTAGTGTCCATTGACCACAGAAGTATAACATTTGACTTGCCCAGGAGTGATCTGATGAGAACAAGCCACCATAATTATCACTATCTGGTTCTGTTATTGTTGTTGTATTATCGATGTATTAGCATAATTGTGTTAATAATTTTGTTAATTGGCATCTTAATTGGCGTGGGCAGTGTCCATGAATAGCTATTGACAGACAGAGGAAGAAGGTCAGATAACATTTCCACAACTTAAATGAATCTAGCCTATTCACAAGGAATGTCAGCATTTGATGCCTGATCATGGGTTTCCTTGTCGCCATTTCATCTGCAATTAGCCTAAATATGTTAATTAATATCAGCAGCATCTCCCAAAATGTGACTAAGAGCTATCTGGCTTGTCTTGATGCAAAACATTCAATAAACATTCACTAAAACCTTCAGCAGCAAACTTTATCTAACTTCTGTGTGTCTTTTGGGTGTCTGCTGGCGGCCATTTTGGAAAATGGCCGCCACGGCCGCCATGGGGCAGTTGGGCGATGGCTCCACATCCAAATTTGTTCATAATATATTGGTCTACCTCTGTGCCAAAATTAGTGCTTTTATCAAAAAATGCACAATAGGTTAGTAGGGAGTGTGGAAGACCAGACTCATCATATTTTGTACAGGGAAAGGGAGAAATGACGATAATAAGAGGAATAATAGCCAATAATTGAGGTGGGGGGGAAGTGGTGGGAGGAAGGGGGGGAAAGAGAAGGAGGGGGGGGGGGCACATGTAGGGGAGAGGAAGGAGGTACTAGAGAGAGATTATGCCTGTGGGGCATATTTTGGGTATATTTTCATGGGCTTGCTTCTGTGAGGTATGTCGCGTATGCTATACAGACACTTCCGTAAGGCCTAATGCGCTTGCTGGGTTAATCAATCTCGGAGGCCGACGGGACCTGTCTTATGTTGTTCCCCGGGTTATAGGTGTGGAAATTTACCGCCCATTTGCTCTAGATAATTTTGAATTACAGGTGTAACGGTCCGTAAAACGCGGTACGGCATAAACACGACAAAAGGTACTACTGACCCTCAAAAACCCAGTACTGTACCGACCGCTTTCCGCGAAACCGTTAATGGAGGGTATACTCAATTACTACTAGTCATGCACACCCTCACTGATATGATTTCTCCTTCATGCATAACAATGATTACAAGGAGGATACCCAAACACCTCATCACTTTTAAGATTAAAAAGGAATTAGATTATAAATAAAATGCTGGGTAAGAGATTAGAATTATTGGAGACAAGTAGGTTACAAAATCTTCTACCTTATACCAGTAACCAGTTCCCACATAACCTAACCCCAGACCACCCGTAGCATCGGTACAGCGGTACATTATAATTGATCCTCGTTAAACATTTTTGTTATCCAAACTTGTTAGAAGATTCGGCCCGATGGGCGGAAGGCCTTCAGCGTATCTGGAGTCCATTTCCTCTTCAGTCGCTTTCCCTAGCCTTCTTTAGGCTCCAGGTGAATGTTGGTCTCCAACCGAGTCACCGGGTCACCGGGTCCCTCATCTGAGGGCGCACTAAACTTCCCCACACGGAGCACAAAGGGAGGGGCCGAAGGAGTCGGCCTAGGGGGTGGTGTGAATAAGTGCCAGGTAGGACACGGAGTGCCCACGGACGCGGCTTGGGGGCCAAACTCGCGAAAAAACGCTGACAATGAAATTTATGACCTATTCCGCAGTAGGATAAGTAGTTGATTGGGAATTTATTGAGATACCAGATTTGTGCAGGAGATTGCTATTATGAAAAGAATGTCCTTGTAAATTTTCTGTTTTCTAACTATGTTTAGTTACTGAATAAAAGGCAAATACAGGTAATGATGTCATGGGGTTCACCTTAATTATTTAAAGGAATCCGCTCTCAGTTGCGCAGTTAGATTTAATGTAGGAGTAGGTATTTATTGAACTTTTAGATTATAGTGGGAGTTAGGCATCTAGAAAAGGGTGTTGTATTAATTTTTCAGTCTACTCAAATGGATTGAGGACGGAATTAAAGGTAAGAAAAGGGGTAGTGACGTCCGGAGCTTCTCGAGGGGAACTATGACACGTTAATGACGTCATGAGGGGAGGGAAGTTTGATTTTCAGGTTAAGGAGTTCGCAATTAATTATCTGAGGATTCGGAGTTAGGGTGTCCTCAGTGAGTACAACAACCTTATAATAACTACTGGATACCATTATAGGACTGGAAGTGAGTGAAAAGTAACAAGTCTTGGTGAATTGATTGCCAAAATCAAGCACAGCTTTTTTTTGCTACCTTACACAGCTTTTTTCCCCCCCTAAGACTTTTACTCACTCGCTTCCAGCCTATACACTACAATACGGTATCCTCACCAGAAACAGGTACCAGCCTAATGCTATTCAACTTAATGGTAAAAGCCCACAGGAGATAGAGACAGAACCAGGGAAGTGATCGTCAGGCCTCCCCAACTACACAAGCAAAACCATGCCAGTATCATAAAACAAGAAGCCTGTGTGTGGCCCACCTTTAATCAACCAATACAGCCCATTACTCAAGCGGGTGCCAATCTGACACCACTATTGTCCCTCAGAGACCCTTCTCCCCACCCCGTCGGCTACTTGTGAGACCCCAGAGGCCAGGTATGAGGGGGAGCGCAGGCGCCCATACAAGGTTGCCCAACACACTCTGTGAGATAGACGAGTCCTGGGAGAACCCGCAGGCTCCCCCTTCGACAACGCTACCTCACATCCTGATGTGATCGGTCCGTTCCTCACGACCCCGGTACTCTGTATCCAGCGCTGTACCATGAATGCTACACACGACTTACCACACTTAAGGTACACACATGTAACTAGAGTACATGTGGGGAGATTGAAAACACACAAAAATAGGCAACCAAAGAGGGGTCACACACAATGGCCTCCGGTACCTACTGCATCAAGTCTCACTCTTACTAACACTCCTCGAGGAATCTGCGAGGCTGCCTACGATCACGTGGTGGTAGTGTCTCTAACTCGACTACCTCCTCTATCTCCACTTCCTCACACGGTTCTACTAACCACTCCTCTGTGCTAACGAAGGGTTTGACTTTTTCAGCTGCTCTTTGCACTTCAGAGCCATCAAACACATGCTTCAAACGATAAGCCCCCCCTTCGCGGATCACTTCCTGCACCACATATGGTCCGACCCACTTCACATTCAGTTTTTGGCTCGTGCCAGGTATGGGAGTTTCATTTCTCACCAAACCAAATCTCCCTTGGCGACTTTCTGATTCTTTCTATTTCTGTTAGCCACCTCACGGTACCTTCGACTCATGTTCTTGGTCGACTCTTTAATTATGTCTTTGGCCACGGCGATTGCCTCAGCACGTTTTTCATTCGCAATCATAGGCAGATTTACACCAATCTGTCTCGGAGCGTGCCTATTGAAGAAGGCAAAGTAAGGTTGCTCCCCTACCGTGGTGTGCACTGCCGAATTTAACACACGCTGCGTTTCAGTGAGGTATTTTGGCCACCACATAGGGTGTCCCTTGCACAGATTACTCAGGATGCTTTTCATGGTCCTGTGCATTCTTTCACTGATACTGTTCCCTCGCGGGTGATACGGTGTGGTATACCCGATCTTAATACTATATGAGGTGCACAAGGCCTTGAACTCGTGGGAAGTGAACTCTCCCCCATTGTCCGCAATGATCAGGGTAGGTACCCCATAATCATTCAAATAGTCACTAAACCTCTCGCACACCTCTCGGCTTAACTTACTCTTTAACTTATAGAACTTCACAAAGCGACTGAAATGGTCCACAACTGTCAGCACATAGCGGTAACCACCAGTTCCATCATGCATGTCAGTGAGATCCAATGAAATCCTCTCAAGGGGATTATCTACCGTTGGCAGCTCCTGCCATGGTTGTTGGAGCCCTGAATTCCCTCTATGCTGCTGACAAGTCATGCACCTGGTAATGTAGCGACTCACATCTGACCGAAGGTTGGGCCAGTAGGAAAGGCTTTCCGCTTTATCTATAGTTTTTCTTACCAAGATGTCCAGACTCTCGGTCATGGGCAAGTATCAAGGCAGCTTGCTTCAGCTCCTGAGGAACTACTAACAAAAAATGCAGCGCCTGGTCAGTCTTGGTGACAAGAAAGTATAGAATGCCACCCTCAACCACAAATTGATTAAGGGTCGCACGGGGGTAGCGATGCTTTGGTACGTCCCCACCCTCCAGAAAGGCTATGAGATCACTCCATCGCTTCTCGTTACACTGAGCCGCCCGCATTTCGTCTTGCGTTTTTCCCAACCATTTCGCTTCAGGCTCCCAATGCACCAATCTTACAGGTCTACTTAACATATCGGCCACCACATGCTTGGCCCCTGGCTTATAGATAACATTGTAACGATATTCCCGCATCTCCAATATCCACCGATCCATCCGCTTACTTTTAACTCTCTTCTTAAAAACTGAAACTAGCGGTTGGTGGTCGGTGACAATGGTGAAGCGAACCCCCCATAGATAGTGGTGGTAATGTCTGCTAGCTAAGAGGACAGCAAGGGCTTCCCGGTCAGTGGTTGAGTATCGAGACTCTACTTTCTGGAGTTTCTTTGAAAAATACCCTACTGGTTTCAGCGTCTTGTCATCCTGGGGCTGCATCAAAGCCGCCCCAACATGAGAGTCGCTCGCATCAGTATGGAGAAAGAAGGGTTTAGACATGTCGGCTTTGACTAAAAGAGGGGCACTGACTAGCAAGTCCTTTAGCTCTTGAAAAGCTTTCTCACACTCCGGGGTCTAGTTGAATGTAGCATACTTTTGGGTGAGATCAGAGATTGGGGCCGCAATTTTGGAGAACCGAGGAATGTGTTTGCGATAGAAACCAGCCATCCCAAGAAAGCGTCTGACTTCTCTTACACTTTTAGGAGCTTTCATGGTGACTACCGCTTCCACATTTCCCGGGTCAGGTCTACACCCATCTTCCGAGAGGATATGCCCCAAAAACTTCACTTCCCTCTGAGCAATTTGACACTTGGAAAGATTCAGTTTGATCCCCACCTGGATGAAGTGCTGAAATAGGGTGGACAACCTCTCCACCAGCTGGTCGTAGGTAGTTGCCACCACAATAACATCATCCAGGTAGTTGTGAACCCAACCTTTCCTAGCTAGAGGCGCTAATACGGTCCCCATCTGTCGGGTAAACACGGCCGGGCTACAACTCAGGCCAAAGGGCAAGCGTTTAAATCTAAAGAGGGAGATCCCATCACTAAATGTAGTTACATCCCTGCTTTTCTCATCCAGGACGATCTGGTAGTATGCATCCTTCATGTCAAGGGTTGCATAGTATTGATACCCCGCAGACTTTTCCACCAACTCATCTAATCGGGGCAAGGGTTGAATGTCGGCCTGTAACTTCGCATTAACATTTCGGAAGTCCAAACACATCCGTTTGGAGCCATCAGGTTTAGAGACTAAGACTATAGGTGACAACCACGCAGCCGTAGAGGGCTCAATTATATCTTTCTTCCGCATGTCACCCAACATCTGTGCAATAATGGCTTTGGCCTTCTCCGGGCACCGGTACAAAGGGCTTCGAGTAGGGGAGGGATCTGTGATTTCGATGTGTGCCGGAGGGGCTTTGATGGTGCCAATTTCGTTATCGTCAAGAATAAACAAGTCATGGTTTTTCAAGAGCACCTCGCTGAGACTACTTCTCTGTTGGGCATCCAAGTGATCCCAAGAACAGTTACTGATTAGGGACTGTAATCTCTCTTCCCGGGTGCCTGCCGGTGGGGCTTTGTCAGAGTCTGGTACCATAGAGTTACTGACTTTAGTGGTTCTGACTGGCAAGGGAACAGGGTGGATCTGTGTCTCGTCCACACAACTATAGGTTGCTAATAGGGTACCGGGTTTCAGGCGAACGTAGCCTTTGCTGGGATTCTGAAAGGGTAGATGGATTTCCTGATGGGAATTTACTTGTGCACAAATGGGAGCTTCATGCTGGACATACAGAGACTCCGGGTTAACTTCAAGGACACTTCGTGAATCTTCCGCTACAGGGACAGTCAAAATACATGAATGATAAGGAAGCAAAGTTATTTTATGTGCTAGCCTAACATATTTCTGAGTCAAGGACTTCCCTTCCAAAACTTTTGACCGAACCTTTTGAACCGATCTACGCCCTTTACTAGACTGTCTGATGTGGTACACTGAATAAGTGAAGCCTGCCCATTGGAAGGTGTTTCTGCCACGATCCAAAATCATAGGAAACCTGTCTAACAAATCCAACCCTAACAACAGGTCAGTTTCCAAATAACCATCCGGGACCACCACAGCGACATGCTTCATTTCTTCACCTGCACCCACGAGAATGTCCAATGTGACCATGCCAAGAATTTGGAGATTATCACCAGTTACACCAAAAAGGGGAGGAACATTTTTACTCTGGGAGATTGGCAGCCCGAGCTCCGCGAGTAAGGATCGTTTTGCCAGGGTTACCTCACTTCCAGTATCAAGTTGGGCTTGACACGATCGGTTTTTCACCATCAATGAAATGGACATAGATCTGGCTTGACGGTTCAGTCAGGCAGCATCGTTAGTTCTGTGCCCTGGACACCCTTCTTGCCCCCTCCTACAATTCATTCTCAAACAATCAAAGCAAGATCCAAAGGGGTGGTTTCGGGGACAGGTACGCATGTTGTGGTCGTTGGACCTGCAGTAGCCACAATATATAGTAGAGGGAGCTCTACGTTGGTTCGACAGTTTGGTGTCAAGGGCTTCAAGTTTCTTGTGAATTTGCTCAAATTTTGTATCTAGGCCTGAGGGAGAGGGTTCCGGAGAAGGGCAGGGAGCTACCGGGACTGTCTTGGACCTAACTTCCAATACTCGATGGTCATCCTTGGTCTGGATTACTAACTCTATCCTTCTTTCTACGTCTAGTAGCTCTAGGTACCTATCCAGGGAAGTGAATTTTGACTTGAAAGAGTCCATGGCAGTCTTAACTCTAGGAGGTAAGGCCACATGAAGTCTCTCCTTGATAAAACTATCTCGCTCCTTGATATCCCCTGGGAATTTTTTTCTCAACGCTGAGTGTTTGGTCTTGAGACGGGTACAAAATTTGCGCGGTTCTAACGATATGTCATACCTGTCAAGGTCTAACTGTCGAAGAGCCTGGGTGACGGTGTAGGATGGGGCAAACTGTTTTCTGAGGAAAAGCTTTAAATCCTCCCACTTGGGGATGTTGCCCTCCTCCCTCTCTGTGTCAATCAACCCTGCAATTTCAGGATCCGCCCGGTATTGGGCAAGTTTGATTCGGTCGGCGCTCTCAAAGGCATTCTCCTCAATTTGCCTTATAAAACAAGACAATCTGATCTCTCCCTCTATTCCCTCGAGTTCTGATAACTCAAGTTTGGGGATGTCTTTGGGTTTCAAGAGAAGTGGTCCAAATGGGGTTGTAGGAGGTGGTTTTGAAGGTGGGGGTGGAAGAGGGGGTGGTAATGGTTGTTGTTGAGGATTTAGGTTGGCGGAGGTGGCTGCTGGTAAGGGGGTACTTGTAGGAGGCATTGGTAATGGAGCTGGGATAGGGTTGATGGGAAGGTAGGAAGGATTTTGTGAGGATTGGTCAATATGAGCTAATATCCGGAGCTGAAAATCCATCATCCCATGAACCTTCGTTTCCAGGTCGGTAAACCGTTTGGCGATGGTTCCATGGTCCGATCTCTCCCTAAGGTCATCTACATCCATGTCAGAACCAGTCTCTCTAATCTCTACTTTCCCCAAATGGGTATGGAAGTCAGTTCCAAGAGTTTGGCCAGCGCTGCTCTCCTCTTCACCCAGGTGGGTGTTGAGGGCAGGATCACCAAATGCTCCCGCCTCTTCACCCATGAGGATGTTGAGAGGATGATGTTCTTCGCTCATACTCATTTTTAATAAGTCTCCTAAATAAAATTCCACAAATAAAAATTAAACCAATTTCCACCAAAAGACAGTTTAACATAGGGTAGCAAAAACAAATTCTGTGTTGGGGTAGCGTGGACAGAATTTTTAGATTAGGCTATCAGAGTAAAAGGTACGGATAATCCCGGGAAAAATACAAACAACTTCAACAATTAAACTCTATCTTCCCAGAATTATCCCACCGCTGCATACACCACTGTAACGGTCCGTAAAACGCGGTACGGCATAAACACGACAAAAGGTACTACTGACCCTCAAAAACCCAGTACTGTACCGACCGCTTTCCGCGAAACCGTTAATGGAGGGTATACTCAATTACTACTAGTCATGCACACCCTCACTGATATGATTTCTCCTTCATGCATAACAATGATTACAAGGAGGATACCCAAACACCTCATCACTTTTAAGATTAAAAAGGAATTAGATTATAAATAAAATGCTGGGTAAGAGATTAGAATTATTGGAGACAAGTAGGTTACAAAATCTTCTACCTTATACCAGTAACCAGTTCCCACATAACCTAACCCCAGACCACCCGTAGCATCGGTACAGCGGTACATTATAATTGATCCTCGTTAAACATTTTTGTTATCCAAACTTGTTAGAAGATTCGGCCCGATGAGCGGAAGGCCTTCAGCGTATCTGGAGTCCATTTCCTCTTCAGTCGCTTTCCCTAGCCTTCTTTAGGCTCCAGGTGAATGTTGGTCTCCAACCGAGTCACCGGGTCACCGGGTCCCTCATCTGAGGGCGCACTAAACTTCCCCACACGGAGCACAAAGGGAGGGGCCGAAGGAGTCGGCCTAGGGGGTGGTGTGAATAAGTGCCAGGTAGGACACGGAGTGCCCACGGACGCGGCTTGGGGGCCAAACTCGCGAAAAAAAACGCTGACAATGAAATTGATGACCTATTCCGCAGTAGGATAAGTAGTTGATTGGGAATTTATTGAGATACCAGATTTGTGCAGGAGATTGCTATTATGAAAAGAATGTCCTTGTAAATTTTCTGTTTTCTAACTATGTTTAGTTACTGAATAAAAGGCAAATACAGGTAATGATGTCATGGGGTTCACCTTAATTATTTAAAGGAATCCGCTCTCAGTTGCGCAGTTAGATTTAATGTAGGAGTAGGTATTTATTGAACTTTTAGATTATAGTGGGAGTTAGGCATCTAGAAAAGGGTGTTGTATTAATTTTTCAGTCTACTCAAATGGATTGAGGACGGAATTAAAGGTAAGAAAAGGGGTAGTGACGTCCGGAGCTTCTCGAGGGGAACTATGACACGTTAATGACGTCATGAGGGGAGGGAAGTTTGATTTCAGGTTAAGGAGTTCGCAATTAATTATCTGAGGATTCGGAGTTAGGGTGTCCTCAGTGAGTACAACAACCTTATAAACTACTGGATACCATTATAGGACTGGAAGTGAGTGAAAAGTAACAAGTCTTGGTGAATTGATTGCCAAAATCAAGCACAGCTTTTTTTTGCTACCTTACACAGCTTTTTTCCCCCCCTTTGACTTTTACTCACTCGCTTCCAGCCTATACACTACAATACGGTATCCTCACCAGAAACAGGTACCAGCCTAATGCTATTCAACTTAATGGTAAAAGCCCACAGGAGATAGAGACAGAACCAGGGAAGTGATCGTCAGGCCTCCCCAACTACACAAGCAAAACCATGCCAGTACCATAAAACAAGAAGCCTGTGTGTGGCCCACCTTTAATCAACCAATACAGCCCATTACTCAAGCGGGTGCCAATCTGACACCACTATTGTCCCTCAGAGACCCTTCTCCCCACCCCGTCGGCTACTTGTGAGACCCCAGAGGCCAGGTATGAGGGGGAGCGCGGGCGCCCATACAAGGTTGCCCAACACACTCTGTGAGATAGACGAGTCCTGGGAGAACCCGCAGGCTCCCCCTTCGACAACGCTACCTCACATCCTGATGTGATCGGTCCGTTCCTCACGACCCCCGGTACTCTGTATCCAGCGCTGTACCATGAATGCTACACACGACTTACCACACTTAAGGTACACACATGTAACTAGAGTACATGTGGGGAGATTGAAAACACACAAAAATAGGCAACCAAAGAGGGGTCACACACAACGGCCTCCGGTACCTACTGCATCAAGTCTCACTCTTACTAACACTCCTCGAGGAATCTGCGAGGCTGCCTACGATCACGTGGTGGTAGTGTCTCTAACTCGACTACCTCCTCTATCTCCACTTCCTCACACAGTTCTACTAACCACTCCTCTGTGCTAACGAAGGGTTTGACTTTTTCAGCTGCTCTTTGCACTTCAGAGCCATCAAACACATGCTTCAAACGATAAGCCCCCCCTTCGCGGATCACTTCCTGCACCACATATGGTCCGACCCACTTCACATTCAGTTTTTGGCTCGTGCCAGGTATGGGAGTTTCATTTCTCACCCAAACCAAATCTCCCTTGGCGACTTTCTGATCCTTGCTATTTCTGTTAGCCAGCCTCACGGTACCTTCGACTCATGTTCTTGGTCGACTCTTT
Organism: Paralithodes platypus; assembly: GCA_032716605.1. Classification (NCBI taxonomy): domain Eukaryota; kingdom Metazoa; phylum Arthropoda; class Malacostraca; order Decapoda; family Lithodidae; genus Paralithodes; species Paralithodes platypus. The sequence continues at coordinate 4,173,249 of CM064538.1, read as the reverse complement.
AATTATGTCTTTGGCCACGGCGATTGCCTCAGCACGTTTTTCATTTGCAATCATAGGCAGATTTACACCAATCTGTCTCGGAGCGTGCCTATTGAAGAAGGCAAAGTAAGGTTGCTTCCCCTACCGTGGTGTGCAACTGCCGAATTTAACCCACGCTGCGTTTTCAGTGAGGTATTTTGGCCACCACATAGGGTGTCCCTTGCACAGATTACTCAGGATGCTTTTCATGGTCCTGTGCATTCTTTCACTGATACTGTTCCCTCGCGGGTGATACGGTGTGGTATACCGATCTTAATACTATATGAGGTGCACAAGGCCTTGAACTCGTGGGAAGTGAACTCTCCCCCATTGTCCGCAATGATCAGGGTAGGTACCCCATAATCATTCAAATAGTCACTAAACCTCTCGCACACCTCTCGGCTTAACTTACTCTTTAACTTATAGAACTTCACAAAGCGACTGAAATGGTCCACAACTGTCAGCACATAGTGGTAACCACCAGTTCCATCATGCATGTCAGTGAGATCCAATGAAATCCTCTCAAGGGGATTATCTACCGTTGGCAGCTCCTGCCATGGTTGTTGGAGCCCTGAATTCCCTCTATGCTGCTGACAAGTCATGCACCTGGTAATGTAGCGACTCACATCTGACCGAAGGTTGGGCCAGTAGGAAAGGCTTTCCGCTTTATCTATAGTTTTCTTCTTACCAAGATGTCCAGACTCTCGGTCATGGGCAAGTATCAAGGCAGCTTGCTTCAGCTCCTGAGGAACTACTAACAAAAAATGCAGCGCCTGGTCAGTCTTGGTGACAAGAAAGTATAGAATGCCACCCTCAACCACAAATTGATTAAGGGTCGCACGGGGGTAGCGATGCTTTGGTACGTCCCCACCCTCCAGAAAGGCTATGAGATCACTCCATCGCTTCTCGTTACACTGAGCCGCCCGCATTTCGTCTTGCGTTTTTCCCAACCATTTCGCTTCAGGCTCCCAATGCACCAATCTTACAGGTCTACTTAACATATCGGCCACCACATGCTTGGCCCCTGGCTTATAGATAACATTGTAACGATATTCCCGCATCTCCAATATCCACCGATCCATCCGCTTACTTTTAACTCTCTTCTTAAAAACTGAAACTAGCGGATGGTGGTCGGTGACAATGGTGAAGCGAACCCCCCATAGATAGTGGTGGTAATGTCTGCTAGCTAAGAGGACAGCAAGGGCTTCCCGGTTCAGTGGTTGAGTATCGAGACTCTACTTTCTGGAGTTTCTTTGAAAATTACCCTACTGGTTTCAGCGTCTTGTCATCCTGGGGCTGCATCAAAGCCGCCCCAACATGAGAGTCGCTCGCATCAGTATGGAGAAAGAAGGGTTTAGACATGTCGGCTTTGACTAAAAGAGGGGCACTGACTAGCAAGTCCTTTAGCTCTTGAAAAGCTTTCTCACACTCCGGGGTCCAGTTGAATGTAGCATACTTTTGGGTGAGAT
>CM064538.1:4059666-4171662 GCA_032716605.1 Paralithodes platypus | reverse complement strand
ATGAATTTTGCTAACCTGTTGTACCTCATCTCTGAACCCCAGAGGAAAATTGTTAGAAATATTGAAAGCTGTAACAATAAAATACTGAATGCTGAAACCGCTGTTGCCTTTAACCTCGTCTGTTTAAAAGAGAATCTATTACCTGGCTATACTAACATATATATATATATATATATATATTTGTTGCTTTTAGGATTATAACCTGGTATATATTTGTTGCTTTTAGGATTATAACCTGGTATATATTTGTTGCTTTTAGGATTATAACCTGGTATATATTTGTTGCTTTTAGGATTATAACCTGGTATATATTTGTTGCTTTTAGGATTATAACCTGGTATATATTTGTTGCTTTTAGGATTATAACCTGGTATATATTTGTTGTTTCCAGGGTCGTCAGCTCGGGTGGACAGAGTGGACATAGAGGATTGTTACGTGCCTCCCTGTCTGGTCACCCGGCCGAGCTTGCAAGACGTCAACATCACCTTCACGCCAAGTACGACCCTAAACGTTTTCGTATTTTGACAAGACACATTAACCCTCTCCGACATATGACACGATTTTGAGCCGATTAGGGATACTTTAAAGCCTTTATTACCATCAGGGGTATTTAGAAACCTTTAGTGTAGTTACTTCAACCTCTGCAGTTGTCTTTGAGTTAGCTGTGGGCAGATTTTTTTTTTTTTGGAGAGGTAATTATAAGAGTGAGATAACTCTATTTCTTATTGCTAATCTGGCAACCTCATCGTCATATGAGTCTGAAGGGGTTAACCCCTGGCTTTATATAGGAACATTTTATAATATTTCCTATCAATTTTGTCTTTACCCATGCTAAGATAATTACCCGGTCAACTTTGTCTATGTATGTCTCCTTTTCCTCTGCACTCTGAGAAAGACAGATCATTTCATAGCAGCGACCGACGCATATTTTGAAAAATGTTCTACAACCCTTTACCAAAACCGGATTCTCTAAATACTAATAATATATATAATCTTAAGGGGAGGTATTTAGTTTCTTCCCTAGACCCCTTTCAAGATAAATTTGTACATTTTTCGGTAGAAAAATGTCCCGGCTGAAAGCCGGTTCCTCTTAAATTACAGGCTCGCTATCGCTCGCCAGGATAAAATCGATCCCTAAATGGCACGAAAGGTCTTAAAATTGACAGAAATGAGGCGAAAGTTCTTAAAATCGTCAAAATAATGGGGTGAACGTCTTAAAACTAGAAAAGCAACGGGGCTAAACATGAGGCAGAAAGGAGTCAAGACAAAAATCCCTCAAGTGGAAATCTCCCCTTAATAGCATATAATCCTTTCTAATCACGCATTCTTTCTAATCACGCATTCTTTCTAATCACGCATTCTTTCTAATCACGCATTCTTTCTAATCACGCATTCTTTCTAATCACGCATTCTTTCTAATCACGCATTCTTTCTAATCACGCATTCTTTCTAATCACGCATTCTTTCTAATCACGCATTCTTTCTAATCACGCATTCTTTCTAATCACGCATTCTTTCTAATCACGCATTCTTTCTAATCACGCATTCTTTCTAATCACGCATTCTTTCTAATCACGCATTCTTTCTAATCACGCATACTTTCTAATCACGCATTCTTTCTAATCACGCATTCTTTCCCGACATACTTAGAAAAACAGTGACAACACATTACCTTTGACATGGCCTAAAACAGTGACAACACATTACCTTTGACATGGCCTAAAACAGTGACAACACATTACCTTTGACATGGCCTAAAACAGTGACAACACATTACCTTTGTCATGGCCTAAAACAGTGACAACACATTACCTTTGACATGGCCTAAAACAGTGACAACACATTACCTTTGACATGGCCTAAAACAGTGACAACACATTACCTTTGACATGGCCTAAAACAGTGACAACACATTACCTTTGACATGGCCTAAAACAGTGACAACACATTACCTTTGACATGGCCTAAAACAGTGACAACACATTACCTTTGACATGGCCTAAAACAGTGACAACACATTACCTTTGACATGGCCTAAAACAGTGACAACACATTACCTTTGACATGGCCTAAAACTCTCGCCAAGTAACCCAAATTGGATCTATGCATATTGTCTTTCCCGGCAAGCATCCGAATTTAACCCCTTCAGCACGATCATGCCTATATACCTTTGAACCTGGCTAAAATTTGACGATTTTATACATGTTAAGCGGGGTGACCTGTTTTTGTTCTGTCCTTTTCTCTCTTTCTCTGGCTTGTATCCATTTGGCCCCATTCAGCCTACTGTTTTAAGATGTTTATCCCCATCCAGGTGTCAATTTTTTACTGGTGAGCGGTAGCGAGCCAGCATATTTTTTATTTTTGTTTGACAGCAGGCTAAATTTGTACATTTTTCGATAGAAAAATGTCTCCGGCGAAGCCCAATTCCTTCATATAATGCTGGCTCGCTATCGCTCGCCAGGAAGAAAACAACACCTAGATGGGGATAAACGTCTTAAAATAGTTGGCTGAATGGGGCCGAATGGATACAAGCCAGAGAAAGAGAGAAAAGGACAGAAATAACAAAAAGCAGGTCACCCCCCTTAAGACGGAACCATGGTATTCAAGGATTTATTGAGATGGTATTTACCCCTTTGAGTCCTAGAGGTAGACCAAGCGGCTAATGGTAAGCAGACACTGATGAATATTATATCATGGTGCCGAAGGGGTTAATCTGAACCTCGTACAATTATATCATGGTGCCGAAGGGGTTAATCTGAACCTCGTACAATTCTTGCTCTTCATATTGCGTTTCCCTATAATATCCGCATTTAACCCTTTCAAGATCCGATTACGCATTTCTTTTCTATGTTCTGGCCATTATTAGACAATTCTATTCAGCTTATGAAGGGTGTATGGAAGTCAGAGGGTTAATTGATATAGTCTTTGCTCTGGTAATCCCCACAGATCCTTCCTAAACTGTATAAATCGTCTAGTGATAGCCAGAAGAAACTGTCAAAATGCGTGATGATCTTGAAGGGCTTATTCTGAACCTCTAACAATTGTTTCTCTTCATATCGTCTCATAACTCTTGCTAAGTAACCCAAATTGAAGGTGAGATGGGCATATGTATTTAAGGTGAGATGGGCATATGTATTTAAGGTGAGATGGGCATATGTATTTAAGGTGAGATGGGCATATGTATTTAAGGTGAGATGGGCATATGTATTTAAGGTGAGATGAGCATATGTATTTCATCTGGTATGTATCTTTTGAATATTTCATTATTTTCCTCCCTAGACCTGCATCAACCTTTATAAAACATCCATTAGATCCCCCTTCTAGATTAATTTGTACATTTTTCGGTAGAAAACTGTCCCGGCCGAAGGCTGGTTCTTCCAAAATGACAGGCTCACTATCGTTCGCCAGGAATAAAATCGCAGGACAAAAATTGACACCTAAATAGCACGAAAGGTCAACAAAAACTAATGGGCCGAACGTCATAACATCTGAAAACTAATGGGGCTAAACACGAGGAAGAAGGGAGATCCAGAAAAACAACCCATCTCCCCTTGATGTGAAGTTCTTAGCATTCATTCTATTCATACAGTCAGTCTTATAGTTCTTGCTAAGGAACCTACATTTTATCTGAACCTCGTACAATTCTTGGGATTCATGCTGCTTTTTCCCTATAGTAACCCGAATTTATGGGGACAGTGGCCGGTTTTTTGGTCTATTAATTCATGTATTCATTTATTTTTTAGTTTCCTCCCTAGACCTCCATCAAGCATAGAAAAACACCCCCTAGACCCCCCTTCAAGATAAATTTGTACATTTTTCGGTAGAAAAATTTCCCGGCCGAAGGCCGGTTACTCTTAAAATTACAGGCTCGCTATCGCTCGCCAGGAAAAAACCGACACCTAAATGGCACGAAAGCTCTTAAACTTGACAACAAAATGGGGCGAAAGGTATGAAAATCACCAAACTAATGGGCCGAACGCCATAAAATCTGAAAACTAATGGGGCTAAACACGAGGAAGAAACTCTTATAATTATTTCTATTCATATGGTCTTTCCCGATATTAACCCAAATTTAATCTGAACCTCTTACAATTCTTTCTTCTCATATTAATTATTTGTCCCTATAGTAACCCGAATATAATCTGAAACACTGCAATATAGTCCATTCATATTTTCTTATAACTCTTGCTAAGTAACCCAAATTGTATCTGTTGTGAATTTCCCTATAAGAACCCGAATTTAATCTGAACCTATTACAATTCTTTCTATCCATACTGTCTTTCCCTATACCCTCAGAAAAAGACTCGGAGAAGTTCATCGCGGTGATCGACGCGTACTTCGGTAGCGACCACTACCCCTGGCCAGTACCCGGGGCCTGCAAACAGCTGACCAACGGTGACTCCTGCCCCCTGGTGGCCGGGCAGACATACAAGTACCACACCATCATGCCTGTTCTGGAGATATACCCTGAGGTAATATTAACCCTCTCAGGTCTGAGTAAGTTTTTAAAGTTTCCATGGACAGGCGACACACGGTCTGGGGCTGCTAATAGTTTTTCATTGTTCCCGTTCGCCCAGCTCACCTTGCTATGAATTTTTGCCAGATACTTCCACATATGGACTAGTAGACCAGATATATCGAGTCCTAAATGGACGCCATGGCGTTTTTTGTGTGGTTTTACCGAATTTCTTTTGCAGGGCTTAAGGACGCCATGACAACAGTAACTCAGGACGCTATGGTGTCCGTACGTGCGCGACAGGGTTAACACATAATTTCATAATCCTCACATTCCCCCTCACTTCTCACAAACATCACCACCGCCCTCGCTCATTGCCTACAAGTATCAACCAACAATGAAACTTCTGACCACAACCATGTCATAATCTCATAATTTTTGTAAAAAATATACACATGTTGGGATGCGAGTATGTATTTGAAAGACAGTGATGTCATTTTTGTCCCTTTTTGCGAATTTTGTATATTTGCCGATATAGCCGCAACACGGATGATCACCTCCACCCCTCCTGATGCTTTTCACGGGTTAACTAAGCTAACCTAACCAACCTAACTTAATCTAACCTAATGCAATAAAATTAATTAATAGTAGAATCGTGATTAGGTGAGAATGTAGAGGCATAGTGGCGGCTTTGGCATGGTAAAATATTAGGTGAGGATGTAGAGGCATAGTGGCGGCTTTGGCATGGTAAAATATTAGGTGAGGATGTAGAGGCATAGTGGCGGCTTTGGCATGGTAAAATATTAGGTGAGAATGTAGAGGCATAGTGGCGGCTTTGGCATGGTAAAATATTAGGTGAGAATGTAGAGGCATAGTGGCGGCTTTGGCATGGTAAAATATTAGGTGAGAATGTAGAGGCATAGTGGCGGCTTTGGCATGTTAAAATATTAGGTGAGAATGTAGAGGCATAGTGGCGGCTTTGGCATGTTAAAATATTAGGTGAGAATGTAGAGGCATAGTGGCGGCTTTGGCATGGTAAAATATTAGGTGAGAATGTAGAGGCATAGTGGCGGCTTTGGCATGGTAAAATATTAGGTGAGAATGTAGAGGCATAGTAGCGGCTTTGGCATGGTAAAATATTAGGTGAGAATGTAGAGGCATAGTAGCGGCTTTGGCATGGTAAAATATTAGGTGAGAATGTAGAGGCATAGTGGTGGCTTTGGCATGGTAAAATATTACAGGGAAGAATATTTCAGTACACCGGCACTGGAGATACATTTTTTTTTTTTTTTTTTTTCCTATGTGAGTGAGGGAGATAAAAGGCAGAACTGCCTGTAGCGAGTGCCTCTCCCAGAGTTGAAAGAGTGACAGAGCCAAAATCAAGGGACCTTCGAGCCAAAATGCCTGGACACACAGAGTTTGAAGTAATTTAAGTCATAGGAGGAGGGAAAGACTGATTCTGGGAGAGAGTTCCAGAGCTCAGCTGTTGAATAGAAGAAGGATTGGGAGTATCGTCTCACTCTTGAGTTGAAGAGTTGCACAGAGTAGGGGTGGGATTGTGTTGCAAGATGGGTACTACATACCCTACGTATAGGAGGTGGTATACACTGTGATAGCTCTGAAGATCACTGATTATTGTAATAGCGATAGAATAGCGAGAGAGATGCAACATTGCGGCAAAGAAAGAGATTGCAGAGAGTTGGTGAGTGGACGGGAGTTAGTGATACGAAAGGCTTTCCTTTCTACTTTGTTTAGGACTGCGGTGTGAGAGGATCCTCCCCACACATGTGAACCATACTCAATACAAGGACACACTGTACCCCTGTACAGAGCAAGAAGCTGTGCAGGGGTAAAGAACCCCTTGAGGAGGTTGAGCACACCCAGCTTCTGTGAGGCTGCCTTAACAGGACTGGTAATATGGTCCTTCCAAGTGAGAGCAGAAGAAAAAGAGACACCAAGAATATTGAGAGAAGATGAAGGATTGATTTTTGTATTGTTGAAGTATAAAGGATAGTCCTCTGGGAGTTCCCGACGGGTAGTAAGATGGAGAAATTGGGTTTTGGAAGCATTAAAGGCAACAAGGTTTTCTCTGCCCCAATTGGAAATGGTAGTTAGATCAGAAGATAAGTGTTGCATGGTTTCATTACGTTTGTTTTTGAGGGATTGCTGGCTGGGACGTTCAGGAAAACTAAATGAGTAGTGTAAGGTAGAGTCATCTGTGTATGAATGGATGGAACTGAAGGCACAGTTGCGAAGATCCTTTATGAAAATTAGAAAGAGAATGGGAGATAGGACAGAATCCTGAGGAACACCGGAGTTGATAGGGTGAGGAAGTGAGCGATGGCCGTCCACAACTGCAGCTATGGAACGGCCGGAAAGGAAATTAGAGACAAAGGGACAGATGGAGGGATAGAAACCGAAGGAAGGTAGTTTAGAAATTAAAGATTTGTGCCAGACTCTATCGAAGGCCTTCGATATGTCTAGTGCAATAGAAAAGGTCTCACCAAAGTCCCGAAAGGAGGATGATGACCACGAGTTAGTAAGATAAGAAAGAAGATCACCAGCAGAGCGACCCTTGAGGAAGCCATACTGGCGATCTGAGAGTAGATTATGAGGAGAGAAAAGCTTAAGGGGAGGTTTTTAGTTTGGTCTGTAGATATCCATCAAGCTTAAGATTACACCACCTTGAGCCCCTTTCATGATACATTTTTACATTTTTCGGTAGAAAAATTTCCCGGCTGAAAGCCGGTTCCTCTTAAATTACAGGCTCGCTATCGCTCGCCAGGATAAAATCGACACCTAAATTGCACGAAAGGTCTTAAAATTGACGGAAATGGGGCGAAAGTTCTTAAAATCGCCAAACTAATGGGGCGACTGTCTTAAAATATCAAAAGCAATGGGACTAAACCTGAGGGAGAAAGGGGGCCAGAAAAAAATATCTCAAGTCGATATCTCCCCTTAAGACATTTGGAAGCAAGATTAGTTTCAAAAACTTTAGAGATACCAGAGATGAGAGCGATAGCCTGGAGGTAATGGTATCACGATATAACCGGCCAGGGAGGTAACTGCACTGTACATATTTGAACACATGATTGTAACAGAAATGGTACGTATAATCAGTGACCTTTGATTTATCTAATCATAATGACAACACAAACACGATTGGTGCACTAACTATGGGTATCACTTGCGTTACAATTAACCCCTTCAGACTCATATGACGCAGAGGTTGCCAGATTAGCAATAAGAAATAGAGTTCTCTCACTCTTATAATTACCTCTCCAAAATTAGTTTTCTGCCCACAGCTAACTAAAAGACAACTGCAGAGGTTGAAGTAACTAAACTAAAGGTTTCTAAATACCCCTGATGGTAACAAAGGCTTTAAAGTATCCCCAATAGGCTCAACACAGCTAACTCAAAGACAACTGCAGAGGTTGAAGTAACTAAACTAAAGGTTTCTAAATACCCCTGATGGTAACAAAGGCTTTAAAGTATCCCCAATAGGCTCAACACAGCTAACTCAAAGACAACTGCAGAGGTTGAAGTAATTAAACTAAAGGTTTCTAAGTACCCCTGATGGTAACAAAGGCTTTAAAGTATCCCTAATCGGCTCAAAATCGCGTCATATGTCTGAGAGGGTTAAGGGGATAGTGGCTGGTATTTATGGTCTATTAACCCTTTCAAGCTCCAATACGCGTTTCTGTTCTGTTTTCTGGCTACTATTAGACGATTTTATTCAGATTAGTAACGGTATATGGAAGTCAAAGGGTTAATTGAGATGGTATTTACCCTTTTAATACCCACAGATCCTTCCTAAGCTGCATAAAATCGTCTAATGATAGCCAAAATAAACTGCTAAAACGCGTCAGAGCTTCAAGGGGTTAACCCATCTATTAAATTATTTCTTAGTTTCCTCGCTAGACCTCCATTACACTTAGAATAACACTCCCTGGACCCCTTCAAGATGTATTTGAACATTTTTCGGTTCCTTTTAAATTTACAGGCTCGCTATCGCTCGCCAGGAAATAATCGACAACTAAATGGCACGAAAAGTCTTAAAATTGACAGAAATGGGGCAAAAGTTCTTAAAATCGCCAAACTAATGGGGCGAACGTCTTAAAATATCAAGAGCAATGGGGCTAACCATGAGGGAGAAAGGCGTCAAGAAAAAAAATCCCTCAAGTGGAAATCTCCCCTTAAGCTTGCCAGACTACAATTGCTCGTAAAAATTGAGGGAAAAATTGGTCGTGTGACACCCCCATTAGAGAGAGCCTACCATCATATTCTACGAGGCAGTTTTCTTATTGTTGTGGAGATGCTATGAAACCTTTGGTGTGTTTGTTTGGTCTATCAATTAATTTATTCATATATTGTTTTTAGTTTCCTCCCTAGACCTCCATCAAGCTTAGAAAAACACCCCCTAGACCCCCCTTCAAGATAAATTTGTACATTTTTCGGTAAACAAAAATTCCCGGCCGAAGGCCGGTTCCTCTTAAAATTGCAGGCTCGCTATCGCTCGCCAGGAAATAATCGACACCTAAATGGCACGAAAGGTCTTAAAATTGACAACGAAATGGGGCGAAAGGTGTTAAAATCGCCAAACTGATGGGCCGAACGTCTTATAATCTCAAAACTAGTGGGGCTAAACATTAGGGAGAAGGGGGTCCAGAAAAATGGTCTTCCTCCCCGTAACCCCTACAGTACCATGGTCATGTCTTTTCCGCTCTATGCTGGCTGTATTGAGAGGATTGTGAGCAGTTTAAGAAGGGTCTGTGGTAGTAGAAAGGGTTAAGGGAGATACTTCCAAGCCTAGCAACCGTAAAATCGTCTAATGGTAACCGGATGAAAGTACGAAAAAAGACGTAGCTGGCACAGAAGGGGTTAAGGGGAGATTTCCACTTGAGGGACTTTTTTCTTGCCCTCTTTCGTCTAGCTCCGTTGCTTTTGAGATGTTAAGACGTTTGCCCCATCAGTTTGGTGATTTTAAGAATTTCTGCCCCATTCTGTCAATTTTAAGACCTTTCGTGCCATTTAGGTGTCAATTTTATCCTGGCGAGCGATAGCGAGCCTGTAATTTAAAAGTAATCGGCCTTCGGCCGGGCCATTATTCTACCGAAAAATGTACAAATTTATCTTGAAAGGGGGTCAAGGGGGTGAAATGTTAAGATTGCTGGAGGAGTAGGAAACAAGCTAAAAACCTCCCCTTAACCCATACAGTCAGTGTTGCCAATTTAGCTACTTTCCCGCTAGATCTAGAGGCAATTTTTTAGCACCTAGCTACATGAATTCTAGCGCTATTCTGGAGATTTGAGTCATTTTAGAGCAATAAGGTAGAAATTGGCATTATTGTAGCGATTGTCGGCATTTATTGGCATTATTGTAGCGATTGTCGGCATTTATTGGCATTATTGTAGCGATTGTCGGCATTTATTGGCATTATTGTAGCGATTGTCGCATTTATTGGCATTATTCTAGCGATTGTCGGCATTTATTGGCATTATTGTAGCGATTGTCAGCATTTATTGGCATTATTGTAACGATTGTTGGCATTTATTGGCATTATTGTAGCGATTGTCGGCATTTATTGGCATTATTCTAGCGATTGTCGGCATTTATTGGCATTATTGTAGCGATTGTCGGCATTTATTGTAGCGATTGTCGCATTTATTGGCATTATTCTAGCGATTGTCGGCATTTATTGGCATTATTGTAGCGATTGTCGGCATTTATTGGCATTATTGTAGCGATTGTCGGCATTTATTGGCATTATTGTAGCGATTGTCGGCATTTATTGGCATTATTGTAGCGATTGTCGGCATTTATTGGCATTATTGTAGCAATTGTCGCATTTATTGGCATTGTTGTAGCGATTGTCGGCATTTATTGGCATTATTGTAGCGATTGTCGGCATTTATTGGCATTATTGTAGCGATTGTCGGCATTTATTGGCATTATTGTAGCGATTGTCGGCATTTATTGGCATTATTCTAGCGATTGTCGGCATTTATTGGCATTGTTGTAGCGATTGTCGGCATTTATTGGCATTATTGTAGCGATTGTCGGCATTTATTGGCATTATTGTAGCGATTGTCGGCATTTATTGGCATTATTGTAGCGATTGTCGGCATTTACTATCTAGCATTATTCTAGCGGACTTGATTTGGTAACCCTGCTGACAGTGCCAGTGACGATTGCATTCAGTGTTAAGGGGGGTGACCTGTTTTTGTTCTGTCCTTTTCTATCTTTCTCTGGCTAGTATCCATTTGGCCCCATTCAGCCAACTGTTTTAAGACGTTTATGCCCATCCAGGTGTCAATTTTTTACTGGTGAGCGGTAGCGAGCCAGCATATTTTTTATTTTTGTTTGACAGCAAGCTAAATTTGTACATTTTTCGACAGAAAAATTTCTCTGGCGAAGCCGGATTTCTTCATATAATGCTGGTTCGCTATCGCTCGCCAGGAAGAAATCGACACCTAGATGGGGATAAACGTCTTAAAATAGTTGGCTGAATGGGGCCGAATGGATACAAGCCAGAGAAAGAGAGAAAAGGAGATAAATAACAAAAAGCAGGTGACCCCCCTTAAAAGGACCTCCAGCACTGATCAGGCTTCATACTATCGCACTTAAGGGATACGTACTTGGTTTTTATGGACCCCCTTCTCCCTCATGTTTGGCATATTAGTTTTGAGGTTTTAAGGGGAGGTTTTTAGTGTGTTTCCTAGACCTCCATCAAGCTTGAAATTACACCCCCATGACCCCCTTTCAAGATAAATTTGTACATTTTTCGGTAGAAAAATTTCCCGGCCGAAGGCCGGTTCATCTTAAATTACAGGCTCGCTATCGCTCGCCAGGAAAAAAAGACACCTAAATGGGACGAAAGGTCTTAAAATTTACATAAATGGGGTGAAAGTTCTTAAAATCGCCAAACTAATGGGGCGAACGTCTTAAAATCTCAATAGCAATCGGGCTAAACATGAGGTAGAAAGAGGTAAAGACAAAAATCCCTCAAGTGGAAATCTCCCCTTAAGACGTTCGTTTCGTTAGTTTGGCGATTTTGAGACATTTCGCCAGAATACAATATAACACGTCGCTGGTGCTCAAAGGGTTAAGGGGAGGTATTTAGTTTGTTCCCTAGACCTCCATCAAGCTTAAAATTACACCCCCTTGAGTCCCTTTCAAGATAAATTTGTAAATTTTTCGGTAGAAAAATTTCTCGGCCGAAGGCCGATTCCTCTTATATTACAGGCTCGCTATCGCTCGCCAGGATAAAATCGACACTTGAATTGCACGAAAGGTCTTTATATGGGGTGAAAGTTCTTAAAATCGCTAAACTTATGGGGCAAACGTTTTATAATATCAAAAGCAATGGGGCTAAACATGAGGGAGAAAGGGGTCAAGAAAAAAATCCCTCAAGTGGAGATCTCCCCTTAACCCCTATAACTCACACACGACTAGAGTAATCGAGCTTATATGTAGACCATTTGGGAAGAGGTGTGGACATTTACAGACCATTTGGGAAGAGGTGTGGACATTTACAGCCCATTTGGGAAGAGGTGTGGACATTTACAGCCCATTTGGGAAGAGGTGTGGACATTTACAGCCCATTTGGGAAGAGGTGTGGACATTTACAGACCATTTGGGAAGAGGTGTGGACATTTACAGACCATTTGGGAAGAGGTGTGGACATTTACAGCCCATTTGGGAAGAGATGTGGACATTTACAGCCCATTTGGGAAGAGGTATGGATGTGTATAGCCCATTTGGGAAGAGGTATGGATGTGTATAGCCCATTTGGGAAGAGGTGTGGACATTTGGGAAGAGGTGTGGACATTTACACCCCATTTGCTCTAGCCCTTTTTGAGTGCCAGTGGTTAGGGTTCCCAATTTATGGTCTATTTACTTGGCATGGGGTACGGTTGGCCAAATAAATTGTGTCTCCGCTGTCATTACGTTTTGCTGTCTGTGTGTTATATAAATGTCTGTCAGATGTTGAATAGGGTGTGTAAAGATAGGAACATGTTTGTATATCTCACTTGAAACGATTAATTAATGCTTAGATAGTGGTGATACCAATTATTGATCGAAATATATATTTTTTTTTCTTCTATATTCCAACTACACCCTCTCTGGCATAGGCTGAGAGCCTGTACATTTAACTGTTATGAACGGTGAAGCCCGTGAGATCTCGTTCCAGTGTAGGGTGTGAAACATGTGAAGCACTTTAGCTGCAACCAGCCCCTGCTATCTTGCCTTAGCAGGATGCATGAGGTTCACTCACAGCTCGAAGCAGCCCCATCTCTGAAGCTGCCTCGCTCCAGTGCTTCACTGTCTCACCTCCACCTATTGAGCAATGAACTCACTAGGCATTGCACCCCTGTAGCATATTTTGAATATGGGATTATTCATAAGTGCTATTTAATCAGGGAACAATGAGGGTATTTATTTGGCATTTCGGTGGGCTTTGTGGTAATGCACTGTTAATAGGTACAGCACAAATTCCATCCCAATAACATCTTCCCATTGACATATCGGGCGAGCTTTTGTTAAATGATGATCCTGTGGCTGTGAATTTTGGAAATGAGTCATTGGAGCTGGTGGACAAGTTTTGTTACCTATGAGATGCCATCTCTGCCAGTGCTGGGGCCGAGGCTGCCACTGTCGCTAGAATTAGATGTGGCTGGAGGAAGTTCAGAGAACTGCTTCCAATTCTGACCATGAAAAGAATGCCTCTCCCCCTGAAGGGAAAGGTGTATGCCTCATGTGTTAGAAGTGCAATGACGTATGCCTCAGAAATATGGGCCGTTAAAGTAGAGGATGTCAACAGAATGGAACGTAATGAGATGAGAATGGTGCGATAGATGTGTACGGCCAAACTGCAGCATAGAATAACAAATGATGAGCTGAGGAGACGCTTAGGTATAAAGAGTATTAGCGAGGAGATGTGTACAAGTAGACTGGGATGGTATGGGCATGTGGAGAGAATGGATGAACAAAATTGGGTGAAAAGATGCAGGAACAAAGGAGTACAAAGGAAATCAAGGTCTGTGATTGTGGAGGGAGCTGCACCAAGAGGTGGACCGAGGAAGACCTGGGATCGGACTATTCGTGCCGATCTCAAATCCAAAAACTTGACAAGTGAAGCAGGGTTGCCTAGAACGCCGCCATTAGGACAAGAGACTGAAACTGCACGTATGTGTGGAGCACTCAGTCTTAACATTTTATGTATGTATGTATGTATGTATGTATGTATGTCCATTGGATTACCAGTCCTGTGGTAAGACCACTCCACCACACCTCCCCGACATCATTTATTTGGCTGACTGTACTAACATAATATATTAACTATTTCAGTTGTCCGTGTTGGTGACGTATCTGCTGGAGGACCCCGATAGTATGAACCCTCTCGTCTGTATATCCTTCAGGGTTATCATATCCTAGGGTACCGGAGGTGGCCGGGAGGTGGGGGTGGAGGCTCACAGGATAATGACGACTTTTAACAGTATATTCTGGCTTTCATTAGACGATTATGTTCAGCTTTGGAAGGATTTGTGGAAGTTGAAAGGGTAAACACTGGCCAAACCAACCCTCTGACTTCCACATACCCTTCCTATTCTAAATAATGTTGTCTAATGCTAGCCAGAATAAGATGTGAAGACGTGTCATGATCCTCAAAGGGCTATCACCGAGTCCACAACACCCCCACATCACACTGCATGGGTTCGGGCTGGAGGGGTTTGTGGGGTGGATTCTCACATGTTAACGCCCCTTCAACACCTTTATTATCATTAATGTTATTGGTAGATGTCAAGCCCGGGAAACTTGACCTAACAATTCGTGACGAACGCCTAATGTTCATGGTCACCCCTTCACGGGAATTACGGCGTCTAGCAAAAAAATAATAAAAAAATAAAAAAATAAAAAAAATAAAAAAAATAAAAAATAAATAAAAAAATAAAAAATATTATTATTGTTATTATTATAATTAATATTATTATTATTATTATTATTATTATTATTATTTGTATTATTATTATTGTAGTACTTATTTTCTTATTCTAAATATACTACTAAGGTGGGGAATAATTCGACAGTCATTTAGAAGTTCGTATACTTTATTTAACAAACTTACTACTAGCTTTATGCTAACCTAGTAACTATTTCTCTGTTCGGGCCGAAATGAGTTCAATACACAGATTGAATATTTCGTCGACCCACCATAGGTTGTACATTGGAACTCGAGAGCTCCCGTTACCACTTATTTGGATTCCTGCTATTCAGGTATTGACTCACTTCGACTTCGATCCAAAGTCACAGCTCGCTTGGTGTAGTGACTAGCGTCTCGGACTTCCACCCAGAAGGCCCGGGTTCGCGCCCACGCTCGGCGCATTAAAGATTTTTCACAAGCACTGAGTCGTTACCATCCCTCATGAGCAAAGGGATGGGGTAGTAGTACAGGACCCCAATGGAAATACGCCTAATCGGCCTTATTGAGCTATCCTTAGCTAGCTTAGCATGCGCTAGCTTTAAGAACTATTATCATTATTATTATTATAGTCTCCAAAATAATATAGTTTTACCGGGCCCTGCTGTGTCTACTCCAGAGACCAGGGCATTAATAAATCTGACCTTTATTTCCCTATATAGAACACTCTTATATCATATATTCTCTTATAATATAATATATCTACTCAAGAGACCAGGGCGTTACTACATATGACACTCTTATATTATATATTCTTTTAACACTATTGCCAATAAGTCCGTATGCCGCGTATACCACCTATTCCAATAATATATCTCAACAAGTGGCTTGATATGATCAGTATCTCAAAACACCTACATGAACAATATTCACCGCTTAATCCTCTACATATATTTTATGAACAATATTATCCTTGACTTAATACTCGTAACGCTTACCACGGAACCGACGGAATATTCTCTTAAACAATATGATTGACAATGTTTTCTTTATAACAAAAAGATATAGTTGATCATACGGACTAGTGTCCTCCTTATCTATTTCCCAAACTAAAGCTGATCTAATTACAACTATTCTTTATTCCCCTGAGCCCGATAGTTGCTTATCTATTCATGGATCATCCCCTCTTACTTTAATGTTAATGGCTATTTGTTGCCCTATAACATCCTATACTATTGATAGCTAAATGGCATGGAGCCTTCTCTGTCAAGAATAACTATTATTCTCTTAACACATCATCATTTTATTTATTTACATAAGTCTAGTATCTTTCTCTTTATTTTTACCTATAAGAACACATCAATTATTATTGGTTGGAACCACTGGGTTTGTCAAGCAGTTTCTCTCTTTCTCGAAATCTGGTTAGGGCCCAATTTGGGTCCTTTAAAAAATATAAGACAGTCTTAGGCATCTACTGGAACATCTTCACCACCTCAGAGCCGGCCAATAGCTCAACTGGAAATCTTCGCTCCCATCTACTATTTGTCGTCCTTCTTGAATCGCTTGGCTGTAGGTGTGCAAGCCAGCGATGTGACGACAGGCAATATAAGAGTGTATAAAGGGGAGGTGTGGCGGAGTGGTCTTGCCACTGGACTGGTAATCCAATGGACCCGGGTTCGAATCCCAGTATGTCAATGGGAAGATATTATTGGGATGAAATTTGTGCTGTACCTAGAGTATCAGTGTATTACCACAGCACCGAAATGCCAAAAAAATACCCTCATTGTTCCCTGATTAAAATAGCATTGTATGAATATTCCCATATTCAAAAATATGTTACAGGGGAGCAATGCCTAGTGAGTTAATTGCTCAATAGGTGGCGTTCTGAGAGTGAGGGTCCGAGTGTGGGGGGTGAGACTGTGAAGCACAGAGGTGAGGCGGCTTCAGAGATGGGATTGCTTCGAGCCGGGGTGCTTCGCATGTCTCACTCCCTAGACTGGAACAAGACCTCACGGGCCTCACCGTGTTCAGTGGTAGAGTGTAAAGGCTATCAGCCTATGCCCGAGAGGGAGCAGTTGAATTATAGAAGAAAAAAAAACGGCCGGATACTGAAGGTGTATCCGCCTAGTAGGGGAGAGTGATGCCAGGCCCGAGGTGGACTTTGCTGGAAATAGTGGAGTGGGCTGGAAAGCTGAAACATGTGGATCCAAGTTTCCATGGGTGCCCAAGCGAGGGAGAGAATGTGGGTTGCAAGAAGTTAGCCCAGTGGAGTCCGAGAGGTGAATGAACTCTGCAGAATGAATGAATGAATATAGAAAAGGTGGGTGAGGGTGAAAGAAGGGAAGTTTTTATTGGTGTAGTAAGAGAGAAAGTGAAAAAGTAGGAGCATAAAGAGTGTCGGGGCTTAACCCAACTTGCGTGAGTTGTTGATTTTAGTTTGGGGGTTTAGGGGAGGCACTGTTGGTATTGAGACACATTTTCCGAGGGCCTCAGTATGGCACGTCAAGAAGGCTTGGAGATAAAAAAATGGGTGGTAGGGCAAAAGATAATTAATTTGGGTGGTAAAAGTTAATTTGGTGAAGTGAGATTCAGAAGCTCTGATCGGTCAAAAGTGGCATGGAGGCTGGGCTGTGGACGAGCCGGCATGCCCCACCGCCTCTACCAGTCTGGACGAATCAGATGAGTCTGGGTGAATTGAATATAAAATTTGGTAATGGAGAATGTTTTAATGATGGTCTGGCAATTTTGGATGGTAAGGGTCTAAAGTGGGGCAGCAAGGCATGGTTGTCAACTGCAGTCTAGAGAAGATTACACTGTCTTATGAAGAGCTTAATTTTCTTTAGTTTTTATTGTGTATTTGTGAAAGAATTAGAAAATTTTGGCTGGTAGGTGAGTAAAAGGAATGGTGAGAATTGAGTGTGAGTTTGTGGTGTAACAAAGTTATTATGTGAATAGGGGATTGGGAGCCTCTCTGTTGATTGGATGCAAGAGGTTCGACCAGGGACGGATGGGTTGAGTGATATTATTAAAAATTTGGACAAAGTTATTAAAGGTCTCAAGTTTTTCAAGTTGTTTATTAGCCAGAAAGTTGTTGTAGACATTAAGTGGAGGGATGCGGGAGAGTTCATGCAAGTGTTCCGATGTTTGGAACTCATACCACCGAGTTCCATGGATCCACCTCAGTGCTCTGTTCTGGATTCTTTGAAGTTTAATTTTGTGGGAGTTTGCCAAAAGAGTGCTGGTCAGTGGGGCATATGAAAGTAGCGGTCTAATTAGGGCTTTGTACAAATGGGTTTTAGTTTTGATGGAGGCATTTTGAAAACGGAAAAGTGATTGAAGTGATTTTGAAGCAATGGGGATAATCTGATTTGCATGACGATGAAAGAGAAGTTTTTTGTCAAAGGTTAGGCCGAGTACTTTGTTGGTGGGTGAGACAGTTACTGGGATGCGATCGGGAGGAGGTGCGCGGGAGTTGAGGAATAGTGGTCTAGGACGTAGGTAACCAGTGGATATGTTGGTGATAAAGGATTTTCGAGGATGAGCCTGAATCCGCCATTTCTGTTCCCATTGTGCTGTTCGGTCAAGCTCTCTCTTGGCTTTGTTCGTCAAACCGTCTATGGTAGTTGCCCTAACAAGTTGCGTCACGTCGTCAGCGTAGGAAATTGTGAGAGTCATTATTGATTGGATCTGGCATGTCATTAGTGTAGAGAATGTACAGTGTAGGTGCGAGCACGGAGCCCTGAGGTACGCCTGCATGGAGTGGAAATGAGTCTGAATAGAAATTTGAAAATTTAATTTTGGCTGATCTGTTATCTAAGAAGTTGCAGAGAAGTTTTTTAATTGGTAAGGGGAAATTGAAGTTTTCGCAGATTGTGTACTTCAGGCCTACGTGCCATACAGTGTCAAATGCTTTTTGATGTCTTTTGTGATGAGTGCTGTTTTGTGTCCTCGTCTGGAGTGTTTGTTAATGTGAATGTAGTTGGTGATTATGTTAAGTGCTTCCTGGGAGGATCTGCGGGGTCTAAAACCAAACTGTTTGTCAGTGAGAAGTCCTTCGTCTTCGAGGTACAGCCTGAGTCGGCGATTTATGATTGTTTCAAAAGTCTTCCCAAGAGTCTCAAGTAGACTAATGGGTCTGTAGTTCAGTGGGTCTTTGCTATTTTGATTTTTCTTGGGAATAAGGATGATTGTTGCGGTCTTAAAGCAGACGGGGAAGTAGCCTGATGCCAGGATGGCGTTGTATAAGCAAGTGAGTGCATTAATAAATGTGTTTTGGGAGGTGCTTTACAATGTGATGGTTTATTCCTGTGGCACCAGGCGCCTTCCTCCGTGTTTTAGAGAGAATGAGCTTAACTTCGTCAGGCACAATGGGAGCAGTGAGGTAGTTGTCGGGGTTAAGTGAGTCTGTGTTGATGTGTGTGTCGTGGGAGATGTTGTCTGCAATATTATTAACATGTTGTTCGATGTTTCGAATGTGTTGTTGGGCGGGTCTTTCAGGAGGGTGTGGGTGGTATACTTGGGCCCATGTGTCTTTGAAGATGTCTGTGATTTCCCTGGGATCGGTGATGGTGTTACCGTTTACAATGAGTGAAGATGTTGTAGGTTTATTGTGGCCTTTTAAACGGTTTATGTGTCTCCAAAATTCCCAGGGTTTAGTTTTCTGTGTTGTTCAGCAGTGCGTATGAGGTGTGTCCAGTGGCTGTCATGGTCAGATTGCAGGCTGTCTAGGATATGATTTCTGGGGTGTGGAGAGGTCATGTCGTACTCGGCCTAAGGTGTGGTTGTGTGTTATTTTGTTCAAATCGACGACGATAGCACACAAGGAGTCTTTGTGAACGTATAGAAGGTCTGAATGTGTGTCTGACTTTGTAGGATGTTTTAGGTATGGTAGTGTTTGCAGCGTTAATGATTGTGTTGTGTAAGTATTCTATTTGTTGATCTAGATTTGTGTAGTGGAGTCCCTCATAGTCAGTTGTGTAATCTTGTTGTGATAGGATGTGTTGAAATTCATCCCAGTTAGCCTGGGAGTAATTGTAATGTGATGTAGAAGGAACTAAAATGGGATTTGAAGATATTTGCATGAAAATGGGGATGTGATCGGATCCTGATAGAGGCCCAGGGGAAATTTGATGGTGAAAAAGGTTAAATGCTCGGTTAGAGAAGATGAGATCAGGTTTGCCAGACCCATTGTGTATGAAAACTGTGTCAAAATCTGGGCCAAGGAAATTTAGTCTTTTTATGTCGTGTAGTGCTAGAAGTTGTGTTCCGTGTGGGTTGTTGGTAGTGTGTTGAAAAGCATGATGTCTAGCATTAAAGTCTGCAAGGATGAGTGTGGGTACATTGTTGTTAATTAATGTGTTCATATCAGTGTAAGGAATGTGTGTGTTGGGTCTGATATATGTAGTGGCGACTATGAGGGGACCAAGTGTTGTGTGTGTTTTTACTGCTAAGAAGTGTTTATATGTCCAGTCTGTCATGAATTCATGTTTTATTGTGCTTTTAATCATGATGGCAACTCAGCTTCCCCCACCCCCTTGATATAGCCCCGCCTCCCGCTTTCCAGCGCTGTAATTGGCTGAGCCACCTGCTCGGCCAGTCGTTGCTTTGGCCGCGCGGCTTGAATATTTCCTTCCTTCGCTTCAACTATTTTATCTCCATAATAAGTTCCTGGAAGCTGGTTGCGAATGTCTTTTAGTGGCTTACGGGAGTATAGGGCTGGCACTGATGCATTAGACCTACTGCAACCAGAGGAAACGGCCTGTGGAGAGAGCGAGAGCGAGTTTAAACGTGAAGCTGTACACTAGCTGTCAGCTCCGAAAACGGAGGCTTCTGATTGGTCGGCCGGGAAGGTGTGGCATGTTTACCTCCAGAGTTCAGAGTGTCAAACTCAGCTGGTTTAAAGGGAAGGTTAAAGGGAGCTTGTTGATTGGCTGGCGGCCTTTTTACTTTAAATATTATTATTATTTTTGTATTATTATTTGTTTTTTAGGACTTCATAGGCTACCAACCCTTCAGGATTATTTAGGGGGTAGTACTCGCTTTTTCTGGATCCCCTTCTCCCTCATGTTTAGCATATTATTAGTTTTGAGGTTTTAAGACGTTCGTTCCGTTCCGTTAGTTTGTCAATTTAAAGACTGTTCGCCTCATTTTGTTGTCAATTTTTAAGCCTTTCGTGCCGTTTGGGTGTCGATTTTTTTCTGGCGAACGATAGCAAGCCTCTAATTTTAGAAGGTATCGGCCTTCGGCCGGGACATTTTTCTACCGAAAAATGTACAAATTTATCTTGAAAGGGGTTCTAGGGGGTGTTTGTTAAAGCTTGATAGAGGTCTAGCGAGGAAACTCAAAAATAAATATATAAATAAATATATAAATAAATATATAAATAAATATATAAATAAATATAAAAATAAATATATAAATAAATATATAAATACATATATAGCCCAGCCACCCAGCACTACCCCCTTAAGGGGTGACTGGCCGTTTGTTTGGTCTATTAATTAATTTATTCATATTTTTTTTTAGTTTCCTCCCTAGACCTCCATCAAGCTTAGAAAAACACCCCCTAGACCCCCCCCCCCCCCCTTCAAGATAAATTTGTAAATTTTTCGGTAGAAAAATATCCCGGCCAAAGGCCGGTTCCTTTTAAAATTGCAGGCTCGCTATCGCTCGCCAGGAAATAATCGACACCTAAATGGCACGAAAGGTCTTAAAATTGACAACAAAATGGGGCGAATGGTGTTAAACTCGCCAAACTAATGGGCTTGAGATTGTCTTATAATCTCAAAACTAGTGGGGCTAAACATTAGGGAGAAGGGGGTCCAGAAAAACGGTCTTCCTCCCCTTAAGCCAGCATAACTCAGGAAGAAAGTGAAGACTGGAGCCTCTCTTCCAGAACTCCAGTCCCTTCCCCACAACACACTACATGGGTTCGGGGCTGGCGGGGTTTGTGGGGTGGATTCTCACATGTTAACTCCTTCTGCACCGATGATGTACGCTCGGTCAACAAAGTATCTGCACCCCTACCCTGATAATCTGGTGTGTACAGAGCTTGGTAGAGTTAGCATCTCTGCCTAAATCTATATCCATCTATACTACTACCTAAGACCTACTACCTACGACCTACTACCTACGACCTACTACCTACGACCTACTACCTACGACCTACTACCTACGACCTACTACCTATACTACCAAGCTGTACACACCCAGGGTAGGGGTGCAGATACTTGTTTGACCGAGTGTACTTATCATTATATTCTGACAACTAATAGACGAGTTTGTTCAGCTTAGGAAGGATGTCTACTCATTAAAAGGATACATAATATCTCAATTCATCTTTTTAGCAACCATATATCTTTCCTAAGCTTAATAAAATCTTCTATATGTAGCTGTAATCAAATATGAAAGACGTCGCTGGTAAAGAAGTGGTTACCGCGGTCCATAACACCCCTACATTAAAGAAGGGGTTAACGCTGTCCATAACACCCCTACATTAAAGAAGGAGTTAATGCTGTCCATAACGCCCCTACATTAAAGAGGGGGTTAACGCTGTCCATAACACCCCTACATTAAAGAAGGGGTTAACACTGTCCATAACACCCCTACATTAAAGAAGGAGTTAACGCTGTCCATAACACCTCTACATTAAAGAAGGGGTTAATGCTGTCCGTAACGCCCCTACATCAAAGAAGGGGTTAACGCTGTCCGTAACGCCCCTACATCAAAGAAGGGGTTAACGCTGTCCGTAACGCCCCTACATTAAAGAAGGGGTTAATGCTGTCCGTAACACCCCTACATTAAAGAAGGGGTTAACACTGTCCGTAACACCCCTACATTAAAAAAGGGGTTAACGCTGTCCGTAACACCCCTACATTAAAGAAGGGGTTAACGCTGTCCATAACACCCGTACATTAAAGAAGGGGTTAACGCTGTCCGTAACACCCCTACATTAAAGAAGGGGTTAACGCTGTCCGTAACACCCCTACATTAAAGAAGGGGTTAACACTGTCCGTAACACCCCTACATTAAAGAAGGGGTTAACGCTGTCCGTAACACCCCTACATTAAAGAAGGGGTTAACGCTGTCCGTAACACCCCTACATTAAAGAAGGGGTTAACGCTGTCCGTAACACCCCTACATTAAAGAAGGGGTTAACGCTGTCCGTATCACCCCTACATTAAAGAAGGGGTTAACGCTGTCCGTAACACCCCTACATTAAAGAAGGGGTTAACGCTGTCCGTAACACCCCTACATTAAAGAAGGGGTTATCGCTGTCCGTAACACCCCTACATTAAAGAAGGGGTTAACGCTGTCCGTAACACCCCTACATTAAAGAAGGGGTTAACGCTGTCCATAACACCCCTACATTAAAGACGGGGATAACGCTGTCCATAACGCCCCTACATTAAAGACGGGGTTAATGCTGTCCATAACGCCCCTACATTAAAGACGGGGTTAACGCTGTCCATAACGCCCCTACATTAAAGACGGGGTTAATGCTGTCCATAACGCCCCTACATTAAAGACGGGGTTAACGCTGTCCATAACGCCCCTACATTAAAGACGGGGTTAACGCTGTCCATAACGCCCCTACATTAAAGACGGGGTTAACGCTGTCCATAACGCCCCTACATTAAAGACGGGGTTAACGCTGTCCATAACGCCCCTACATTAAAGACGGGGTTAATGCTGTCCATAACGCCCCTACATTAAAGACGGGGTTAACGCTGTCCATAACGCCCCTACATTAAAGACGGGGTTAACGCTGTCCATAACGCCCCTACATTAAAGAAGGGGTTAACGCTGTCCATAACGCCCCTACATTAAAGACGGGGTTAACGCTGTCCATAACGCCCCTACATTAAAGACGGGGATAACGCTGGTCATAACGCCCCTACATTAAAGACGGGGATAACGCTGTCCATAACGCCCCTACATTAAAGAAGGGGTTAACGCTGTCCATAACGCCCCTACATTAAAGAAGGGGTTAACGCTGTCCATAACGCCCCTACATTAAAGAAGGGGTTAACGCTGTTCATAACGCCCCTACATTAAAGAAGGGGTTAACGCTGTCCATAACGCCCCTACATTAAAGAAGGGGTTAACGCTGTCCATAACGCCCCTACATTAAAGACGGGGTTAACGCTGTCCATAACGCCCCTACATTAAAGACGGGGTTAATGCTGTCCATAACGCCCCTACATTAAAGACGGGGTTAACGCTGTCCATAACGCCCCTACATTAAAGACGGGGTTAACGCTGTCCATAACGCCCCTACATTAAAGACGGGGTTAACGCTGTCCATAACGCCCCTACATTAAAGACGGGGTTAACGCTGTCCATAACGCCCCTACATTAAAGACGGGGTTAACGCTGTCCATAACGCCCCTACATTAAAGACGGGGTTAACGCTGTCCATAACGCCCCTACATTAAAGACGGGGTTAATGCTGTCCATAACGCCCCTACATTAAAGACGGGGTTAACGCTGTCCATAACGCCCCTACATTAAAGACGGGGTTAACGCTGTCCATAACGCCCCTACATTAAAGAAGGGGTTAACGCTGTCCATAACGCCCCTACATTAAAGACGGGGTTAACGCTGTCCATAACGCCCCTACATTAAAGACGGGGATAACGCTGGTCATAACGCCCCTACATTAAAGACGGGATAACGCTGTCCATAACGCCCCTACATTAAAGAAGGGGTTAACGCTGTCCATAACGCCCCTACATTAAAGAAGGGGTTAACGCTGTCCATAACGCCCCTACATTAAAGACGGGGTTAACGCTGTTCATAACGCCCCTACATTAAAGAAGGGGTTAACGCTGTCCATAACGCCCCTACATTAAAGAAGGGGTTAACGCTGTCCATAACGCCCCTACATTAAAGAAGGGGTTAACGCTGTCCATAACGCCCCTACATTAAAGAAGGGTTTAACGCTGTCCATAACACCCCTACATTAAAGAAGGGGTTAACGCTGTCCATAACACCCCTACATGAAAGAAGGGGTTAACGCTGTCCATAACACCCCTACATGAAAGAAGGGGTTAACGCTGTCCATAACACCCCTACATTAAAGAAGGGGTTAACGCTGTCCATAACACCCCTACATGAAAGAAGGGGTTAACGCTGTCCATAACACCCCTACATTAAAGAAGGGGTTAACGCTGTCCATAACACCCCTACATTATCATAATAATTATCATGCATTAACGGGGGTGACCTGTTTTTCTTCTGTCCTTTTCTCTCTTTCTCTGGCTTGTATCCATTTGGCCCCATTCAGCCTACTGTTTTAAGACGTTTATCCCCATCCAGGTGTCAATTTTTTACTGGTGAGTGGTACCGAGCCAGCATATTTTTTATTTTTGTTTGACAGCAGGCTAAATTTGTACATTTTTCGATAGAAAAATGTCTCCGGCAAAGCCAGATTTCTCCATACAATTATTGACACCTGGATGGGGATAAACGTCTTAATACAGTTGGCTGAATGGGACCGAATAGATACAAGCCAGGGAAATAAAGAAAAGGAGGGAAGGATAACAAACAAAAAAACAAACGGTGACCCCCCTTAAACACCCCCTAGACCCAAACTTAAAACACCCCCTAGACCCAAACTTAAAACACCCCCTAGACCCAAACTTAAAACACCCCCTAGACCCAAACTTAAAACACCCCCTAGACCCAAACTTAAAACACCCCCTAGACCCAAACTTAAAACACCCCCTAGACCCAAACTTAAAACACCCCCTAGACCCAAACTTAAAACACCCCCTAGACCCAAACTTAAAAAAAAAAAAAAAAAAACCTAGACCTCCCTACAAGATATATTTGTAAATTTTTCGGTAGAAAAATTTCCCGGCCAAAGGCCGGTTCCTCATAAAAACATAGGTTCACTATCGCTCACCTGGAAAAAAATGTACACCTAAATGGCACGAAAGGTCCTAATATTGACAAAGAAATGGGGCGAAAGGTCATAAAATCGCCAAACTAATGAACCGAACGTCATATAAACTGAAAACTAATTGGGCTGAACATGAGGAGAAAGGGGGGAGGGGGGGGGGGGGGGGCCAGAGGAACGACCCATCTAACCTTAAGGGGAGGTTTTTAGTTTGTTCCCTAGACCTCCATCAAGCTATCAAAAAAAAAAAAAAAAAACAAAAAAAAAAACAAGATAAATTGGCAACTCTCGGCACACCTGCAGTAGAGGTGCCAGACATACCTGGTTAGCGTAATTAAGCCTTTTGTAATCAGATAAGGTTTGTATTATCTAGTCTTGCTACCGTCAAAGGAATGTATTCAGTTTAAGGGAAGGCAGATCGTTTTTCTGGACCCCTTCTCCCTAATGTTTAGCCCCACTAGTTTTGAGATTATAAGACGTTCGGCCCATTAGTTTGGTGATTTTAACACCTTTCGCCCCATGTCGTTGTCAATTTTAAGACCTTTCGTGCCATTTAGGTGTCGATTTTTTTCATGGCGAGCGATAGCGAACCTACAATTTTAAGAGGAACCGGCCTTCGGCCGGCACATTTTTCTACCGAAAAATGTACAAGTTTATCTTGAAGGGGGGTCTAGGGGGTGTTTTTCTAAGCTTGATGGAGGTCTAGGGAATAAACTAAACAAATATATAAATACATGAATTAATAGACCAAACAAACGGTCAGTCTCCCCTTAATAACCATGATGATATTTATATATGCTAGTTTTGAGGTTATAAGACGTTGGTTCCATTAGTTTGGGGATTTTATGACCTTTCGCCCCATTTCGTTGTCAATTTTAAGACTTTTCGTGCCATTTAGGTGTCGATTATTTCCTGGCAAGCGATAGCAAGCCTTCAATTTTAAGAGGAACCGGCCTTCGGCCGGGAAATTTTTCTACCGAAAAATGTACAAACTTGAAGGGGGGTCTAGGGGGTGTTTTTCTAAGCTTGATGGAGGTCTAGGGAGGAAACTAAAAAAAATATATGAATACATTAATTAATAGACCAAACAAACGGTCAGTCTCCCCTTAACACCTTTCAGTATGTGATGACACATTTCCTCATACTATTATAGTTTGGCATTCATTAAGTTAAGGGGAGATGGTTCACTGTTTGGTAATTTTGTCCACATATATATATATATATATATATATATATATATATATATATATATATTATATATATATATATATATATATATATATATATATATATATATATATATATATATAATATATATATATATATTAGTTTCCTCCCTAGACCTCCATTAAACTTAAAAAGAAAAACCATCCATTAGCTTCCCCTTCTAGATTAATTTGTACATTGTTCGGTAGGCCGGTTCTTCCAAAATTACAGGCTCACTATCGTTCGCCAGGAAAGAAATCGACACCTAAACTAGCACGAAATGTCTTAATATTGACAAAGAAATGGGGCGAAATGTCTTAAAATTGCCACCAAACTATTGGGCCGAACGTCATACAATCTCAAACTAATGGGGCTAAACATGAGGAAGAAGGGTGTCCAGAAAAACCGACCCATCTCCCCTTAATTAAACGATTTTATACCATTTAGGAAAGGGCTTGTAGAGGTCAGATAGTTATAAGGTACACTCGGACACCATAGTCTCTAGCCCACCCAGTGTGTTGATTTTCGGTGAGAGCGTCCTGGGTTCGAATCCCCGGACTGCCACGTGTGTTTGTTAATTTCATTAATCGAGTTTAGGAGTAAAGTTGGTTGGTGGAGAGAACATAATGATATAAGTATATCAGGCAATTTGGTAAAAATATATATATATTTTTGTTTTGTCTATGTGATTGAGGGAGGCAAAAGGCATAACTGCCTATAGCGAGTGCCTCCCCCATAGTTGAAAGAGTGACAGGGCCAAAATCAAGGGACGTTCGAGCCAAAATGCCTGGACACACGGAGTTTGAAGCAATTTAAGTCATAGGAAGAGGGAAAGACTGATTCTGGGAGAGAGTTCCAGAGCTCAGTTGTTGAGTAGAAGAAAGTTTGAGAGTAACGTTTCACTCTTGGGTTGGAGAGTTGCACAGAGTAGGGGTGGGATAGGTTGTTTTATCTTGTACGTTATGTAAAGATCCTAGCACAAGGGAAACAACAAACACTATGGTAACTCATATTCAAACTCTAATAATTTCCCGGTGGTAGGAGGTAAGGAACTGCTAGGGGAATGTATTTCCCGGTGGTAGGAGGTAAGGAACTGCTAGGGGAATGGATCTTAACAGGTGAGCACAAGGAAAAGTTAAGGGGAGGCAGACCGTTTGTTTGGTCTATTAATTCATTTATTCATACATTTTTTATAGTTTCCTCTCTAGACCTCCATCAAGCTTAGAACCCCCCCCCCCCCCCCTAGACCCTCCTTCAAGATAAATTTGTAAATTTTTTGGTAGAAAAATTTACCGGCCGAAGGCCGGTTCCTCTTAAAATTGCAGGCTCGCTATCGCTTGCCAGAATTTTGTTTACAGCTAAATGGCACGAAAGGTCTTAAAATTGACAACGAAATGGAGCGAAAGGTGTTAAAATCGTTAAACTAATGGTCCGAACGTCTTATAATATCAAAACTAGTGGGGCTAAACATTAGGGAGAAGGGGGTCCAGAAAAACGGTCTGCCTCCCCTTAAAGGAATGTCCTCTAATATCTTGTTCCATTTTTGTCTCTGTCTCTTCCTTCTCTTCACTGGTCAGCTCGGGTGCCTCACTAAAGTTAAACCTTTCACGCACGTCTGCGATCAGAAATGGAGTTCTCTCAATCTTATAATTACCTCTCCAAAATTAGTTTTCTGCCCACAGATAACTCAAAGACAACTGCAGAGGTTGAAATAAATAACTAAAGGTTTCTAACGCCCATGATGGTCACAAAGGCTTTAAAGTATCACAGAATAGGCTCAAATGGCGTTCTGTGCGTGAAAGGGTTAATCAGTTAGTTTTGTTCAGGACAAGTAGTCACTAAACTTTCCCCAAGGCAGGTATCCACTGAGTATGATTCGCGATAGGATATCAGAGAATAAAGTACAGAGCAGGTTACCACTATACAGTACTTGCCTCAGGGCTCAGCCTGGTGGTCGCTGAGTGTGACTCAAGGCAGGTTGCCGTTGAGTTTGACTCAAGAGAGGTTCTTGTTGAGTCAAAGTGGTGAGTATCCCACCTATTGAAAATGTGCCTTGGGTGTGCTCTGCCCAATGCTTTCTCTCTCTCTTGAGTATGTTACTCAATTTTTGTCTGCCTCAGCAGTGGTGGAAGTGTGGGGAAGAATGTCCTCTTCTTTACAAAACGGAAGGGAGGTGTGGCACTGGGTGGGGCTACTGGCACTTGTGGTGGTGCCAGCCATCTTGTTTGGCTCTCTTGGTGTTTGTATGTGCCGCCGCTCTGTCGGGCAAAATGGCCTCGCTCCAGATATTGTAGAAAACGTTCCTTGGGTGACTGATGGAAATTCTCTCTATTGACTGATACAGCCACTGAAGATAGTCTGTTGTTTTGGAGAGCTGGGCATAACACTTAATTCAACATTCTTAAGCATTCATCTCTCATTTTCTATTCTCAGATTGCCAGTATGGTTTCCTTAAGGGCCGCTCTACTTGGTGATCTCCTTTCTTATATTACTAACTCTTGCTCATCCTCCCTTCGTGACTTCGGTGAAACCATTTCTATTGAGCTTGACATATCGAAAGCCTTAGATAGAGTCAGGCACAAATCTCTAATTTCCAAGCTTTCCTCCTTCAGCTTCTATCCCTCTATCTGTGCCTTTGTCTCTAATTTCCTTTCTGACCGTTCCATAGCTACAGTTATGCATGGCTATCGCTCACTTCCTCAACTTATTAACTCCGGTTTTCCTCAGCTAGGGTTCTGTCCTGTCTCCAATTCTCTTTCTAATATCCATTAACACCTTCTGTACCGGTGAAGTCTTTTTACTTTTTCCTAGCTACTATTAGACGATTTTAGTAAGTATCCAATGGGCCTCCAGCAACTAACAGGCTTCGAACTATCTCACCGAACCCATTTTGCTACCACAGATTCTTCTTAATCTGAACAAAATCGTCTAAATATAGTTGAAATATAATCACAAGCATCGTCGGTAAAGAAAGGGTTAATGATCTCTTCAACTGTACCTCTAGTCCCATCCACTCATAGGGCCTATACTGTTTACTCTACCTTTCACTATTCAACTAGTTTTTCACAACAACCCAGCATGCAATCACTTCAAAAGTCATGTGACGATGCCATGGCACACCTAATTTCTGATCTATTAATTATTTCTGATTGGGGCAGAGATAATCTTGTTACTTTTAATGCCTCCAAGACCAATTTTCTCCTATCTACCCGTCAGATTCTTCCACAAGACTATCAATAACTCTTCAATACACAAATCAACCGTTTATCTGCTCTCAATATTCTTGGTGTATCTTTTTCTTCCAATCTTTCTTGGAAATATCATAATACTACTCTTACTAAACCAGCTTCTTATAAGCTAATTGTGCTCAACTGTCTCCGTGGGTTCTTCACCCCCACACATCTTCTTGCTCTGTGTAGGGGCACATTGCACTCCTCCCTTGCAGAGAGTGCGAAGCACCCACCTTTCAACACAGTCCCACTCCTATTCTGTCCAGCTCTCCAACCCAAGAAATAGCAATTTTTTTGTCTTTCTTCTACTTAACTACTGAACTCTGGACCTCTCTCGCTCGATCAACCTTTCCTTCATCCTATACTAGCTTAGACTGCTTTAAACTTTGTGTATCCAGGCATTTTGATCCCAACGTCCCTTAAATTTGGCTCTCTGTCACTCTTTTGGCTTTGAGATAATACACTCATTACAGGCAACCTGCCTTTTGTTTTCTTCTTACACAGACAGAAAACAAACTTGTGTTATGTCAAGAAATTTGCTGGACTGGTCATAGGTTCTAACTGAACTGGGCAGGAGAGTAATACACATATACTGTATATATATATATATATATATATATATATATATATATATATATATATATATATATATATATATATATATATATATATATATATCAACACCAGCGCTGGTACAAACATCTTTATTTTGGTAACGTTTCGGTTTAAGCATAAACCATCTTCAGACCTGAACTGAAATGAAATAAAAGCCTATATGAATGGCAGAGTAATTTTCTAATGTAAATATTCTTATTAATAATTAAATTTAACAAATCTAGAATAAAACTTAAAATTAATAGTTATACAAATAATAACCTAATACATATTAGAACTAGTAAAGTGAAAGAATAAAATGAGAGACGAAGAAATATTATGTGAGCAATAAAAGGAGGGGGGGGGGGGGCGAAGTTAATAACAAATGTTTTCATAATTATATATAAGAACTAACCTTTACATATTAGAAACAGAGTAGAGGAGTGGAAGAGTCGTTCACACCCAGGCTGGGTTTATGTAACTGGGTGAGCAGGGTCTCCGACAGGAGTCGTGTGACTGTGTTTGGGGCAGTGGTGAGAATTGAAAAATCGGAGGGTTTTATGGGGTGATCAGATGATTCAGAGTGGTTTCGAATGGCAGAAAAGGAAGGATTTGAAAGAGGTCGGTTAGTTCTAAATGACCTACCCCGATGCTCCGAGATCCTGGCGGTGAGATGTCTCTTGGACTGACCAATATAAGTCGTATTGCATCGACTACATTTAAAGGAGTACACCACCGAGGACTGTAGAGAATCGGGGATTCGGTCTTTAATTTTAAAGAAGTGAGACAAAGACTTAATGGCTTTCCAATAAATTTCACAAATACCTTGATTGGTAAGCAACTAAACTAAATAGATTCTCACGCATGCGCAGAGGACAGGATTTGGTGCTGTATACATGGCCTCCCCCTCCCCCCCCCCCCCCCCCCGAGATCTAGGTCCTTCCAGAAGTGCCGATAAGAAGGCTATACTTACTACGCCATACAACTGAGTCTAGGAGCCCTGTGATTCTGCAATAATTTTCTTTTTCCTCAGCTTTACAAAAACGACAAGAAGGCAGAAAGGTATTAATACATGCAGCCTATAAGCACTAGGCCTATAGGAACATTATAAGGTAACAAGGTGTGAGTAATAGGCCGAGAGTCCTAAGGAGTTATGTAAGAGGTAGGCTAGCCGGTACTAGGGCCTATTACCCAAACTACCACTAGCACTAGGCCTATAGGAACATTATAAGGTAACAAGGTGTGAGTAATAGACCGAGAGTCCTAAGGAGTTGTGTAACAGTAGGCTAGCCGGTACTAGGGCCTATTACCCAAACTACCACTAGGCCTAATTATTTCTCAATATTTGAAGGCTAGTATATAGAATAAGGATGTTGCAAAGACGGAATTAGGCTATTCTATAATTGCACCTATAGGCCTACGAGCTAAACAAATTATTATTGTAGGCCTATTTGGTAATATTCAAGACAGCTAGAGCTGCCTTATTTACCAAGTTTCTTTATATTTTTTCCAGGGGATATAGTGTTTAATTGTTGTTTATCATGGTTTGAGTGGAGGATTTGCATTAACTTATCCATTATTCATTAATCTGAAGATACTCCGTCAAATGGCGCCATTTATTGGGTGAATCGCGCTTTTACAGTACCCGTAAAGTGGGGGTAACTTCGGACTTCGGTCATAACTTCGGACATCGGCGATAATAAGTAATTAGACATTGTCATTAGGCTACGGTATATAATGGAGATTTTTTTTTTTTTTTTTTGTGGGGTCCGTTTAGAGAAATGGCAAAGGAAGAGCATGTAAAAGTCCTAGGGAACTGACATGAGTATATGTACACGAAAAAAATATTTTATATGTGACGAAAATATGTACATTTTTCGCTACCCTGCCAAACTTCTATCACCCTGAAGAAATTTGTTTGTATGAATGATGTTGTGACTGATATAATTTTGTAGTAACATTACCAGAGACAACATCCACCAAAGGAAATTTGTTGCACTTGTATAACGCTCTAGCTAGAACAGTATCATTTAACCGATTGTGTTTAAAAAAAAAACATGGTAACTTCGGACATGGAACAAAACAATCGTTTGTTATTATTTGCCCTATGAAAATCATTCATAATACTTGTACATCATTAACATGGTGGTAAAAGATCAAATCATCATTCTCTGAGTCCAAAAACCCATAAAAATATGATACTATGCTAACCGATATATGTATTTCGGATAATTCTGGAAATATAATATATATAAATTAGGAGAGGCATATATCTTGTCCAAAAAAAAATTATCTGCCGAAAGAAACGCCAACAAATACGTTATACAGTCGACCCTCGCAAATTCGGACTAAAAGAGACTGGGCCTTGTCCGAATTCAGGAAAAGTCCGGATTCAGAAAATAGTGTACGGGGGGGGCCACACACGCATACACATATGCACACACATTATTAATATTAACCCGTTGAGCCCCGGCTAGTTATAATATTTTGTTCACCCCAGTCCCAAGCCATTTTCACTTATTTTTTTTGTTTGCTAAAATGGAAGACAAGGATGAGAAATGAAAAAAAAAAAAAAATCACCTCTGCCATTTTTTTTTTGGGGGGGGGGGGGAGCCTCAAAAAAAATTGTTGAGCCAAAATGGAAGAGAATGGTGAGAAATGAAGACAAAAATAAAAAAAAACTCATTTCGGTCATTTGGGGGGGGGGGGTTCAATAGTTCGTCTCCCCCGCATGACCACCCGTCCGGGAGCACTAGGGTAAAAACTGAGTATGACATTGTATGGCATACATCCTAAGGAGTATCTCACATAAATCTCAAGCCTCTAGCTCCCATACGACCGGAGTAATGAAGGTTCAAAGTGGCGGTGAACTAGGGGTGTAAACTATCCCCACTAAGCCCACCACCACCAGCCGCGCGGCTGTCTCGGCCCGCTCCCACACACACTACGGTACCTCCCCCTCCTATTCTCCCGCCATTTCCTACCTTATGAGCCACGTAAGTGTTTTTTATATGTCGGACGCACGTGATGCGTCGCTGGGAGTTGGTGATCAAAGACTGCCGACGCAACACGTGCGACGCTGGGTCTCAACGGGTTAATAGCCTAGCAGTAAATAAAAGTTACGTAATATACAGTACTGTACAGTACTCACCTTATCCTAAATCTTCTATTTACACTATGTACAGGGGTTGATTGAAGGGGGTTAATCAGAATCCGAGGTCGAATCCACGACCATCGGATCATCCACCTCACATCCACATCCACTACTGGGACCCGGCTGAGGCTCCTGGGTGGTGGCTGGCCGGCGATGGTCGCTTGACAGTCTTTTGAGGCTTGGGGGGCATGGTGGCTGGCAATGAAAGTCGATAATAACACCTTAATAACCAGGAAGTCGCACGGCGGGTTGTAAACAAGCTTGAATGACTAGGCGGGAACGGGTGGCGTCACCCGTCGCGAGAGCCACCTACCGGACAAAATTTTAAGTATTCGGACAAGTATGTGTTACGGTACGCACTACCGGACGATCGGACCGGACTCCGGATTGTTGAAAGTCCGGATTAGTGAAGTCCGGATTTGCGAGGGTCGAGTGTACCTATAAAAATGCTCAAATTCATAAAAGTGTATATGCAGTGATATATTATACATACCTATATATTTTCACTAGGCCTAGTTAATTTTCGAGTTATTGATTTGACAGCATTGGTTATTTTTCCTTCTCAATATTTTCTAGGAGTGAGCTCGATGCCTAACGAGAACAGATGCAAACAGAATATATGTTAAACATCGTATATATCCCCCTCCTATACTGATTATACAGGCCTAAAAGTATTGACTGTGCATTTTCCACTATAACATCGGACAAGAATAAGCAGCAATAATAAAATATTCATATAAAATAGTAGGAGCCGAAAAATGAATGAAATAAGGCCACGAACGTAGGTCCGAAGTTCTCCTCCGTTCGTCCGAAGTTATCTCAGCTTTCTTGGCAACCATTTTCCATAAGAAATCACCTACTTCCGAAGTTAGCCATAGAAGTCCGAAGTTATCAACTTTTCAAGCAAACTTCGGACATCATTTAGGATAAGGATAGCTCTCTTATTATAGGGGTTAATTTTAGGAGGCTTCCTGGATTACGGCGCACTACCATCATACATCACTTGACCTAGTTAAATCTCTATAATGTGGTTAAACTCAGGA
The DNA here is from genome assembly GCA_032716605.1 of Paralithodes platypus. Lineage (NCBI taxonomy): Eukaryota > Metazoa > Arthropoda > Malacostraca > Decapoda > Lithodidae > Paralithodes > Paralithodes platypus. The sequence goes on along the minus strand of CM064538.1, from coordinate 4,137,154 downwards.
GAAATTGTTAAAAAACATCGAAAAATGTCCGAAGTTACCGCATTTTACGTACGGTAGGTAAGGAAAATTGTGGGGAGGCCATGCACGCTTCCAAAATGTACAAATATTATATTAGATTAGATTAACCTAACCTAACCCTAATATAATATAATATAATATAATATAGTTTTTGTGAGTAACGTTCAAGCCATTTATTGGGTGAATCGCACTCACCGCATCTTTCAAAACAAGAAGAACAGGACCCAGGTCGAAGGATTCATTGGGTGCAATGCTTTGTTTACATTCGGGACATTATTTTCGTGTTATTTTTCGGTGTAATAGGGTTTTTTCAAGTGTCGATAACGAAATTCCTCCATGTGGACTATAATGAGAAAAATATGGCGAGTCTATTGGTCCCTATTTTCCCTAATAAATTATTTCTAATAAGGCGGCGAAAGAGGTCTTGAATGTTATCTTGTATTTAACAGGAAGGTACGACGAGGTAAGTGATGTGGTATACCGTATTATAGGCCCTACCCCGTATAGTATAGGCCTAGGCTAGGTGGCAATATGCGGAAATGGATTATAAGGTTAAGGGCATTCCGCTCCCTCTGACCCCCTTTCGGAAATCTACGGTTACTCACTCCGATAATAGTCAAGGACACTAGGCCGGGAGCAAGACGTTTCGCAGCTAGTGACGGTTCGCCTTACCGCGGCGAACGAGCCCGGACGATAATTGGAACTGAGGCGAACCGTCCCACACCAGCTACCAAATCAAGATGCTTAACTTTAATACCGCTAGTGTCGTGGGAAAGTACCGGTAGCTAAATTGACGCTGACCAACACGGGTTTATTATTATTATTTTTGTATTATTGGTATGCCAGGTTTTTACTGGGGCTGATTGGTTTGAATAAGTGGATTCTTCCTAACTGGAGAAGTAGAAATCTTTTGACCATAGACACAAAAAGTAATAGTACAGTATTTCTTAATAAACTGAATAAAATAGTCTACTTGTTGCCAGAACATAATATACTGGACGGGTTAATATCAGCTAGCCAAACATATAAGTATATAATAGCCTATATAATTACCACTAAACCCAGTAGGCTACACTGCACCAATTTAGGAATTTGACCACTTGCGAGTTTCAGGCTATAAGGAAGTTGAAGCTGTAGACATCGATTGTAAACAGAAATGCAATAATAATGTAGGTTTCTGATGGCTAAAGGGTATAGGCTATGTTGAATTGGATTCTATGTATATATAAATGAACTTCAACCGTATTTAAGCTGGTAATCCTGCTAAATATCGATGTCTACAACTCCAACTTCCTTATAGAACGAAACTCGCAAGTGGTCAATTGAGACAAATATACGCTAGACTGACATTAGGAATGTGCTAGAATGTATCATAGATAGTCTACAAATAATAATAATGTGCTAGAATGTAACATAGATAGTATACACATAATAATAATGTGCTAGAATGTATCATAGATAGTATACACATAATAATGTGCTAGAATGTATCATAGATAGTATACACATAATAATAATGTGCTAGAATGTAACATAGATAGTATACACATAATAATAATGTGCTAGAATGTAACATAGATAGTATACACATAATAATAATGTGCTAGAATGTAACATAGATAGTATACACATAATAATAATGTGCTAGAATGTATCATAGATAGTATACACATAATAATAATGTGCTAGAATGTATCATAGATAGTCTACAAATAATAATAATGTGCTAGAATGTAACATAGATAGTATACACATAATAATAATGTGCTAGAATGTAACATAGATAGTATACACATAATAATAATGTGCTAGAATGTAACATAGATAGTATACACATAATAATAATGTGCTAGAATGTAACATAGATAGTATACACATAATAATAATGTGCTAGAATGTAACATAGATAGTATACACATAATAATAATGTGCTAGAATGTAACATAGATAGTATACACATAATAATAATGTGCTAGAATGTATCATAGATAGTATACACATAATAATAATGTGCTAGAATGTAACATAGATAGTATACACATAATAATAATGTGCTAGAATGTATCATAGATAGTATACACATAATAATAATGTGCTAGAATGTATCATAGATAGTATACACATAATAATAATGTTTCAAATGAACATAAAAATCAGAACACACAAAGATGATAAGTCTCAAATCAGAAGACAAAGTCCCGAAATAAATAGGCCTACAAAGCTCACGAGGAAGTCCCGGGACTCGAACCTGGGATAACTCACACAGAAATTAAAACTTGCCAGCACCACGAGAGACCTAGACATGGATTGTTTTATAATGGGAGACAGAAAAAACGTCGTCGAATTTGAGAGTAATATGTCTGTAACATTAATACATATAGAAATGAGTGATATTTTGATGATGTTTTCCTGTCCCCCATTGCTAGCCTAAGTCTTTCTTAATAAACTGAATCAAATGGTCTAATAGTTGCCAGAACATAATATACTGGACGGGTTAATGTCAGCTAGCCAACAATTTAATTATATGATATACCGGTATAGGCCTAATTACCACTAAACCCAGTACACTACAGTCTACACCAATTAGGAAATCTTGTGTAAAATTATGGTAGAGACAAATATACTCTACACTGACATTAGGTCCTGGATAATCTGGATTAGGAATGCGATGCGATGATGTTGAGGGATAGCCTTAAGGAATGCGCTAGAATGTATCATAGATAGTACCGGTACGGTAATACCTGCATAATTACACTACTATACAAACAATATCGCTTAGTATCTTTTGTATTGGAATACCAAATATAAATATATTTACTAAGAAAGTTAAAACAAAAAATTATTCAGAATAAAAGGTGTGGAAGAACTGAATGCATAATCGTATTTTGGATGGTTAACTAAAAAGCCTGCTTACCGGTACCGGTCCATATTTTAAAAGTCAGCAGTATAGGTAGGGAACACTGCTGTAAGACAAGTGACAAAAGCTGGAGTTTATAGGCCTATCCTATTGTAGTTGTTGTTCCCTAAGCTGCTGCGAACATTGCAGTTAAACGAATCTGCTGCGAACCGTCTCATTCATTTGCTGCGAACAGGCATAACCGATTCTGACCGAACTTGAGGCGAAACGTCTCGACCCCCACTAGGCCTACATCCGCCTTATTAGAAACAATTAATTAGGGAAAATAGTGACCAATAGAATCGCCAATTTTTTCTCATTATAGTCCGTCCGCATGGAGGATTTTCAATATCCTATCGATAACTTGAAAAAACCCGATTTCAAAGAAAAATACACCAAAAATCTGTCAAAGATGTCAAATAGCGGGGGTGTGGGGGCAGCAGCCCCCACCCATAATACTAGGATAGGTTAGGTAAGGTTGTTTAATTGTTAGGTTAGGCTAATGTCCTTCCAAAGGGGTATAGCCTAGGCTAGTAAACACTAGGATAGCCTATAGCCTACCTGGTCAGAGGTAAGAAGAAGAAGAAGAGTCCTGATGTAGTCTCCTTGAATGTTACCGCCTAGGTGAACGACTGCAGCAGTGCAAGTACTGGTACTGAGCTGGATACACAGGCATAGTTTGCCTTTTTCCAGAGGATCTACTGTAAGAAACTGTAAGAAAGGTGCAATTATAGAAATTTACCGCAAAGACCCTATTATAGGCTAATGTGTTTCAACTTCCGGAGATACATTTTATGTGCACCGGAGCTGTGGTGGTCAAGTGGTGTGGTGAGCACGCTCGCGTGTGAATCTGAAAGACCCGGGATCGAATCCCTGCCACGGCGGACATTTAGTGGGTGCGGTAGTACGTCCTAGCATGTTTCACATGCTTGCACCCAGTCAGGGGACATCTTGACGACGTATACAGACTAAACACGCATAACAAAGCCACTCCAACACCTTCCTCTCTCTCCAACACCCCTTCTCCCCTCTCAACACTCTTTTCTGAGCTAGCCTAGTGCCGATAAAAAAATGGCATGGTCAGTCCTGTAAAGAATCGTAAGATTCAGAGTCGTAAAGATTCCAGGACGAGCTCATTAGCGGCGGATCCCCAGATCGACCGTGGTGATTGTCACCTAAACATCTACAAAAGTACAAAAGTAGGCTAGCCTAGCCTATATAAAGTACTGTAAAAACAAATAATTCTCCCTAGGCCTATAACTCTCCCTATTGCTTACCTATGAATTGGTAGTGGGGAAATAAGAATTTGACTTCTTGTGTGGTCCCCACCTCTTAAGATGTGTCAGCCAAAAATGTTCTCTATACCCATGTGTCTATCGTACCGTGATTTAAAAGTGGCTATCGTGGGCGCAGTTACTATCCCATCTGGGAGTGAGTTCGGGAAGGATGTAGTTACCGGATGTACCACTACCGACATACAACATAAATAATCTATAAATACTTATAATAATAAAAGAAATACTTATAAATCTATAATACTAAGTTAGGTTGTTGTTGTTCCCCAAGCTGCCTGGCCGAACAGCCCCAAGGCCCTGAGTAAGGCCAAGGCCATAAACGAGCGACCCCACAGAACCCTCCCTGCCGACCACAATAAAGCCTGGGTGACCGAAGCCACTCCATGGCGGGGGGCTGAGAGGGTGCGTAAACGCCCGGGAAACCAAAGCCCCACCCAGGGCCCTGTGCCCCTCAGCAATTATGAAGAGAAAGTTGAGGGGCAAAGGAATAATGTGACGCTTTAGCTTCCAATCTTGGTAGATTGGGAGGTCAATCCACGGAAGAGACGCCGTCACTCGAGATCTAGAAAATATATAAGTAAAAGGAACAGTCAGAGTAAGCTATGGGTATGGCAGAGATCGCTCAGGTCTCTCTCTGATAGACCAGCCCATCACCAGGCTAAGTTAGGTTAGGTTAGGTTGTTTGGTTAGGGTAATGTATTTTTGTATCCAAAGGCAGTCAAAATAGACGGGAACATGATGGTAAGCGTCCGCGTAGTGTAAACAAGACGGGCGGTACACCCGGTAACTACATTCTTGCCGTGAGTTCCAGTCATCGATCACCCGGATCGCAAACCAGTTCCCTTTTAGTCTTGTTCTCCAGTGGTCTGGTTTCGCTAGTTTCAGTGAATGTCCTCTCAGATTGTTTGTATTGAGGCGGAAGAATCTGGTGTAAGGGATGTCGTTGAAGCCATGCATTAGCTTGTAGGTTTCGATCATATCACCTCTTTTTCTCCGGTCACTGAGTGTCTTCAGTCCCAGGCGCTGACATCTCTCCTCGTAGGGCAGGTGTGTTAGTTCGGGACTCGGGTACCAGTTTCGTTGCACGTCTTTGTACCCTCTCCAGAGCCTGAATATCCCTAACAAGGTAAGGGGACCAACTTTGCGCACCATAGTCCAGTACCGGGTGTACCAGTGACAAGTAGAGAGGTACCAGGATCTCTCTGTCTCATATGAAATTCCTTTTTATGATTCCAAGCCGGCCGTTTGCTTTTGCCGCAACCTTTGCTACATGCTGTGAGGACTTGAGGTCACATGACACCAAGATACCCAGGTCCCTCTCCTCCGTTGTCTTCTGCAGTGGTGTCCCGTTCAGGTGGTAGTCCGCTTGGAGGTTGCTTCGTCCAACGTGCATCGTTTTGCATTTGTCAGCGTTGAAGTTCAAAAGCCACTTCTTACTCCATTCGTCCAGCCTCTTCATGTCTCCTTCTGTCTCAATTGTCTTATAGATTTTGGCATCGTCTGCAAATAAGCTGGTTGATGATTCAAGGTCTGCTACAAGGTCATTTATATATATCAGGAAAAGTATTGGTCCCAGCACTGATCCCTGGGGTACCATACTGTGTACCGGTAAGCTGTTTGAAGAACAGTTCCTTATGTTGACCCTGTGCAGCCTGTCTGTGAGGAAGTTCGTTATCCACTCCAGGGTGTTCCCTCCTATGCCCATTGACTCAAGTTTGGCTCTCAATCTACGATGGGGAACTCTGTCACAGGCCTTTTCACAGTTAGGTACCGTACCGGTAAAGGTTAGTAGGGTGTCATAATTTAGCCTACTAGGTTAGGATAGTTAACCCGGGAACTGCGGGGAGACTCTTAAGAGTTCCCCTGGCGGACTGCGGGGAGACTCTTAAGAGTCAGAGAAAAAAAAAATCAACTTTTGACATCAATTTATTTTTTTATTTTTTTTTTATTTTTTTTTTTGGCCCCTGGGCCATGCAAAATCTCAGTCCTCTACCTCCCCTCCTTCCCCACTTTCCTCCTCTCCTTCAGTTATCACCTATTTTCCCTGTTATTTCCTTATTCTGAGGTATATTTTCGTGCTAACATTAGAAATCCGGTTACAGGGTGTGGTCATCACTGATAGCAAGCGAATGCAAGAGAGAGAGAGAGAGTATCGATCGACTGTGTCTCAGTGGCCTTGGGGGAAATTGGCGGGAAAGCAACTTGCCTCACCCATACATTATACAACTCGCGGGCTATGTCTCCGATTTTGACCATCCAAACGCTGTTTTCACTCGTTTTATTGTTGTTTCAGGTTAATACCTTTATAATCAACCCATAATAGGCGCATATGGATTAGTATTAATGCTATTAATGGTACAATGAATATTTTAGTGACGGAAACACCTCAAATACGTCAGCACAGGGGGACGTTTCCAATTACCCCCATGCGCACTTGTTAGGTTAAGTCACGTCAAGTTAGTCTAATAAAAATATTAAAACATGGGTTGTAGGGAGTTGGTGGGGGGAAGGGGGTTGAGAGAAGGCGCGGTTCTGAAGAATTACCGAAAATGTACCTGAAATAGCATTGTTTTGGCCATTTAATCATTTTCAAAGACATCATTTGAACTATAAACCACAATTTTACCTTTACATAGACAATAATAAACACTACAAATTAAGGACTTGGCTTTCGTTTGACACCCTACCTCTCCCCCCGGCTTCATCCCCTTCCTCCATGCTGCCCTGCTCTGCATTCGTCATCCTCTTATCATTCGGCTGTGCCTGCTTCTCCATTCTGCACCACCTAGCATTCTAGATTCCCTTCTGGTTGGTGGGCGCCGGCGCTTCCCTGGACCTGTGACACGTGGCTTGTCCGCTGGAGGGACGCGGCACCCACGGTGGTCAGCTCTGGTAACGGCAAAATCCTCAGCTTTGGTTCCTTTGGGGGCCTCACCTTCCCCGTCGGTGCCAGGGACACCTTCAGCGTCTCAGCCTCTGGGGATTGTGTTGGCTCCTCCGTCCTCGTCTCTTCACTTCACCACACGTTTTCTTCCATCATCGTGTCGGACGTGTCCTGGGAGTGTTGTTGCCCTTCTGCTGCCCCTCCTGGATCCCTGACGTTTGAGCTTCCTTCCTGCGGCTTTAACCGTCACCGTGTCAGGGTTAATAGGGCTAGCCCTAACAGCCCTTAAAATCAAGAATCACGATCAAGTTGTTTTACAGCAAGGACTGCAGAAAATAAGTATTTACCCATTATTCAACAATCTATAGGCTAAACACGGCCCCTCTAGTAGGGAGGGCTATGAAAATCAGGGAAATAGGAGGGTTAAAGAGGATAAAAAGGGAAATATTGGAAAAATAAGCTCTATTTGGCAATAATAATTTGTTGTGGGATACAGCATTAGTTGGGGGGGGGGCAACTTATATATAGCCTATACCAATGTATTTTGTGATATGACAATTCCGTAGGCCACAGCCACACATAAAACTATGGGTCTCGCGGCTGTCACACCGTAAAATCTTACCCGATTTTCGGACAAAAGGTCTAGGCTTTTGGTTTTGTTGTGCACCACAGCTAAGACTTCAAATTTTATGGATGATATACAATACAGTATTTAGTACCTATAAGTAATTCCCATATAAGTCCCAGACGGCCAGACTCCCAGCTTCCGGAAAATTATATATTATATACCTACTGGGTGCGATTTTACTTTACTAGCGTGCACTTTACAGGTACCCCCATTGACTTATTAGAAATATATTTTAGGTTTCCACGCACCCATCAACAAGCTACACCCTTTTCTGGTCTGGTACCGGTAAAATGACGTAACTTTGGACAGGGACATAATTTCGGACATTCTGGAAAAATATACAGTATAATGAACCGCAGTTATGGGTGGATGGGACTCGTTAGCCTTGGTCGGCAACTCATCTAGGGGAGACAACCTTATACAAATCCGTACTGCTTACCTAAGGGTAAGGCAGGTTAGTGGATGGATTAGCCGAACACCACTGTAGAAAAATAGTGCTAACAAGATACACAGGGGGCCTCGGAGTCGGACGGATCATAAATTGAGTGGTCAATCCTGTAAGTCCTTCACTAAACTGGCTAGGGTTGTCCCTCTCACAGGGAATAGGTTCGCTTGGGGGCATTCTGTGTATGGCCACTCTCGTAAGGGGAGTAAGGCGTCCGGCAATAGATATATAGTTATGAGATAAATACATGATGTGATGGAAAAGCAAGTAGCCTACAGCGTACTGTACAGTATGTCTGCGGTGTTCTTCCATAATGCAGAGCCATTTTTCCATAACTGTACAGTACCTTATATACTTTTATCCAGAAATGTCCGAAGTATAACCCCTTGACCGAAGTTAGGCCATTTTACGGTACTAGTAATAGAAACGATCAGGATGGATGTAGTTTTCGGGCGTACGGTCGTCATGTTTACATAGGGCGATCGGCGCGGTAACTTCGCGTCTATTTTGACAGAGATTTTTTCTCGGTTATTTGACCCCTGTTGGCAATATATATGATTATGACAATATGTCATGGGGGGGTATTATTGTATCCAATGGCATTCAAAATAGACGAGAACATGATTGCAAGCGTCCGACACCGCCGCCGCCGTCATGTTTACATTTGTCGATCGCTGTGGTTAAGTTTGCGTCTATTTTGACGGCGATTTTTTTCCGGTTATTTGCCCCCTGCTGGCAATATATATGATGATGACAATTTGTCATGGGGGGGGTGAGGGGGGCAAAGCCTCCGCTCAACATATTATTGTATCCAAAGGCAGTCAAAATAGACGGGAACATGATGGCAATCGTCCGACCCCGCTCCGCGTAGTGAAAACAAGGCTGGCGGTACGCCCGAATTCTACATTCTACCCAAACGATATAATAAAGTTTTTTATGTGGTTTTGAACGAGAATAAAACAGCGCGTTTGGGCCGAAAATCGGGAGTTTACCGCCTCTTCGGATCATCAGTTTGTTGACATGACGCTCGAGGTTATTTACGTTTGCTGTTGTTGTTCCCCAGGCTGCCTGGCCGAACAGCCCCGAGCAAGACCAAGGCCATAACCGAGCGCCTCCTCAGAACCCTCCCTGCCTACCACAATAAAGCCTGGGTGACCAAAGCCAGTCCATGGCGGGGAGCTGAGGAGGGTGCGGAAACGCCCGGGAAACCAAAGCCCCACCCAGGGCCCTGTGCCCCTCAGCAATTATGAAGAGAAAGTTGAGGGGCAAAGGAAAAATGTGATGCTTTGTCTTCCAATCTTGGTAGATTGGGAGGTCAATCCACGGAAGAGACGCCGTCACTTGAGATTTAGAAAATATATAAGTAAAAGGAACAGTCAGATTAAGCTATGGGTATGGCAGAGATCGCTCAGTTCTCACTCTGGTAGACCAGCCCAATACCAGATAGACCAGCCCATCACCTGCTGTTGTTTTTTGCATTAAGGATCTAGTATTCGGGCGTACCGCCCGCCTTGGTTACATTACTCGCACGCTCGCGATCATGTTCCTGTCTATTTTGACTGCTGTGATATACAATAATGGGTTCCCTTACCCCGCTATGACATATTGTCATCATCTGTACATTGCCAGCAGGGGGCAAATAACATAAAAAAATAGCTGTCAAAATAGACGGGAACGTAACCGCGAGCGCACGACTAATGTAAACATGACGGCCGTACGCCCGGATACTACATTCTTCCCTATGTTGCCCCCTGCTGGAAATATAGGCAAGAATGTAGTTACCGGGTGTACCGCCCGTCTTGTTTATACTACGCGGATGCTCACCATCATGTTCCTGTCTATTTTGACTGCCTTTGGATACAAAAATACATTAGCCTAACCAAACAACCTAACCTAGTATTATAGATTTATAGGTATTTATAGATGATTTATGTTGTATGTCGGTAGTGGTACACCCGGTAACTACATCCATCCCGAAATATATATGATGATGACAATAAGTTTAGGGGGGGTGAAGAGGGCAAAGCCCCCTCCTCAACACATACTGTATCCCATGGCCTAAATTTTAATTGGACCGCGGAGGTGGGAAATAAATTAGATGCGCGAAGTAGCCTACTGACCTCTAGCACAATGTAAACAAAGCGATCGACATTACTCCCGCGATCGCAACTCTTCAACCGAGTTATCATTATATTTCATCTAATATTATTAATATTAGAGTGTCCCATTTTGTTTTTGGGTGTTTCGTATTCCAGAAAAGGGTGTACTGTAGTTTGGTATTGGATACGTGGAAACCTAATAAGTCCTTTAAGTCCGTGGTGGTACTGTACCTGTAAAGTAAAATTGCACCACCAACTGTAAAAGCGCGATTAACCTAAATTCCCAACAAATGACGATAGCGTGACTCACCCGCCATAGCCGTTACTCACCAAAACAAAGAACTGGCAACCTGTTTTTGCCCCCTTACAGATCAACATATGTGAGGATGACAATAATTCATGGGGGAGTGAGACCCCAAGAAGAACTCAAGAACTCCACAAATTACAACTGTAGCTAACAAGAAAATATAAATCACTGCAAAGGATGTGGTAAAAGATTTAGGAGTAACCATGATCAACGGTGGCTCCTCTCATCACATAAACCAATTAACATCAACTGCAAGACAACTGGTAGGCTGGATCCTGAGGACCCTCCAAACTAGGAGCGAGAAGTGCATGCTAACTCTGTGGAAGTCACTGGTTCTACCACAATTAGAATACCGGTACTGTTGTCAGCCCTGGTCTCCCCCCAAAAAACCCAGAGGATGTTTACCAGCAAGATCCATGGAATTCAAGACCTGAATTCAATCCCAAGACTGGGAAAGACTCAAGGAGTTGCAGCTATATTATCTTCAAAGGCGCAAATAGTGATATATTATAATCTACAGTACCTTTGGAAAATTTGAGAAATAAGGGTACCAAACACCGACCAATAGTTGATAGGGACGATTGCCTTCGACTTCAAGACGACTTGACAGCCCTTGAAGACTGGGAAGCCAAGTGGCAGATGCCCTTTAGACCAGACAAATGTCACCACATATGTTTTACCCGCTCCAAGAAACCTGTCCCCTTTGCCTATAAACTCCATAATACCAACCTTGATACAGTCCATTCACATAAGTATTTGGGAGTCCACCTCTCAGCAGACATGAGGTGGAGCACACATGTGAGTAGTGTCAGGGCAAAAGCCAACAAAGCCCTGGGGTTCCTGCGCAGGAACCTAAGGAGGTGCAATGCAGACATCAAAATTTTAGCTTTTAAAACACTAGTTCGACCACACATTGAATACTGCGTCACCGTCTGGGATCCACACACTCACAACATCAATAAATTAGAAGCCATACAAAATAAGGCGGCAAGATGGATCAGACGTGATTACAGACACACTACATCGGTCACTTTGCTTAAACAAGACATTAAATTCGACACACTTGCAACAAGAAGACAAATACACAGACAACAAATGTTATACAAAATCACAAACAATCTAGTAGACATAGACAAAGACACATATTTACACCCTACAAACATACGATCCACAAGAGGCAGCCACAACTGAAAATGCCACACATACCAGGCAAGCACCGACATATTTGGGTACCGTGAAATGACCTAGCTTCGGACGGGGGCTATACTTCGGACATTTCTGGATAAAAGTACTGTATGTAAGCTACAGTTATGGAAAATGACTGCATTATGGAAGAACACCGCAGACATACTTGTTTTTACCCCATAACATTATGTATTTATCTCATAACTGTGGTTCATTTTATATATTTTCTAGAATGTCCGAAGTTATGTCATGTTACTGGTACTAATTTTTTTTCCCGCAGCACCCAAGAGTGGAATCACCTTTCATCTCATATAGTTAACAGTCCCACTCTTGATAGTTTTAAATCTAGGATCACCAAACATTTTTCTCCTTATCCTTCCCATTAGTCCCTTAACTCCCCGCACAACTCCTGCATATCATGCTGCCCGTGTGCAGCCCTCTGCAGGTCCCCAAGCTAAAGTTAAAGCTAAACAAACACAAGCATCCTAGAGAAACAAACCACCAGTGGTGATGGAGGCTGTGTTATGTGAGGACCACTCCTGGATCAAATCAAAGGTTAAAATCCCTGATTCACCACGGCTTCACCTAGGTTACAGTGGAACAAGACTTTTCAGCTGCATCCCAGCCACACTGAGAACATGAAAGGGGTGTCTCCTGACACCTTCTAGAAGCATTTTGATGCATGGTGGTTGTTGTTGTTGTTGTTGTTGTTCCCGTTCCCCAAGCTGCCTGGCCGAACAGCCCCAAGGCCCCGAGCAAGGCCAAGGCCATAACCGAGCGCCCCTACAAAACCCTCCCTGCCGACCACAATAAAGCCTGGGTGACCGAAGCCACTCCATGGCGGGGAGCTGAGGAGGGTGCGGAAACGCCCGGGAAACCAAAGCCCCACCCAGGGCCCTGTGCCCCTCAGCAATTATGAAGAGAAAGTTGAGGGGCAAAGGAAAAATGTGACACTTTGGCTTCCAATCTTGGTAGATTGGGAGGTCAATCCACGGAAGAGACGCCGTCACTTGAGATCTAGAAAATATCTAAGTAAAAGGAACAGTCAGAGTAAGCTATGGGTATGGCAGAGATCGCTCAGTTTTCACTCTGATAGACCAGCCACCAACACCAGGATACCCCAGTTCCAACTCCAAATGACTTCTAGATTGAAGCATAGAAGAAAGGGAGCTGCCTGGTCGCAGTGGAGCCCCATCTCAGCTGCATCACTAACTGACGTAATACATACATACATACATACATACATACATACATACATACGGGTTTAAAGACTGCAACCGTCCACAGTGAATGTGGCTTCCATGGTACAATCACAGTACTGTACTGCACACAGTGCACAGCAATCATAACACGGTGGCTACAGTCTTTACTGCAGCACAGTACAACAAAGTCTTGCCACAGCTAACTGACGTAATACTACAAAGTGTTTAGTGAAGTTATGTAAACAAGCGTTGCAAAGCACCGAAGACCTCTGTCGAACGCTGTCAATCATTCAGCCACCTACAAATCTCCTAGTCTCTTCCCTAAAATTAATAACATGGTCGCAACGTGTACCGAGAGAATTGCCAATACAGTACTGTAAATGGGAATGTTTATTAGAGGGCTTCCCATAACCGAATTTAGAGCTTTGTGTCCTTACTTTCCTGTATTACCTTCCATCTATTGGTGCTGTGATTGCTCGCTTCAAAAAATGATCTGATATTATAATGTAATGTTTTGTTTTGTTTTTCAGGTGGAGGAGACGTGGACCTTGAAGACATAAAGTGTTTCACAGTGTGTGAAGTAACCTGTACCTGTAAGATAGACAGTGATGGCACTGTTAAGGTCTGTGTCCAAGTCCCTGCCACTGCTGTCCTCTACTTCACTGAGGGCCACCACAACTGCTCTTTATCATGAAAAGGTGTGCCATGTTATATTTTTTTATTATTTGTTTTTGTTTTATTAAGGCATAGAATACAGTAGATCTTGACTTTACACGAAACCGCAAAAATTTGACATTTTCGCTGTTTCGAGGTTCGAACTTAGGTTTTTCATTCTCCGATTTTTGGTCCCTTACTGCAACATTCCATTTTCGTGTCTAGTCCAGATCTACTGTACTGTAGTCTATGATTAAGGCTATTTAGGGCCATGAGGCTATCGTGTAGTAATTTTTCAGAATCGTGTCATATTTTCTTTGGTAATTACATACTGTACCTATTAAACTTTTCAGGCTCACATGTCAATGTGTCATCCCTGGGAGTAGGCCAGCGGCTGCGTGGCGAGCACAATTTGTCAACATCATTCATACCTTAGGTCTAGAATCCTGGACTAATGTGATATTTCGGTAGGCTACTATTGCTATTTTGGTCAGTTTATAGTTTCGGGCCCCCATGGAACTGTTGTTGTTGTTGTTCCCTAAGCTGCCTGGCCGAACAGCCCCTGAACTGTATAATGTTATCACCATTATTTTGTGTTATGCATCTATTCCTACTCATAAATCTATTTGAAATTGCTCGCGACTGAATTTGTTTTTTGTATACAGTACAGCACTTCATAGGTACAAATAAGGACCGTGGTGAGAGTCGGCCTCCATCTTGGACAATTATTTTTGTTCATCTTTTTCAACTGAAGGTAAATTTAGGTTAAGTTGAGTTACCGGTACGTTAGTTTAAGCTAGTAGGCCTATCCATTTTTACTGGAAATATCATTAGTTTCTATGGTTGGTGAGTGGTAGATCCTATTTCAAAACATGTAATTCCTGAGTAAAATGAATGTCAAAATCTATCTATCTATCTATTGCCGGATGCCTTACTCCCCTTTGTGAGGGTGGCCATACACAAAATGCCCCTAAGTGGACCTATCCCCTGTGAGAAGGACAACCTATGCCAGTTTGGTGAAGAACTTACAGGATTGACCGCTAAACTTAGGGTCCATCCGACTCCGAGGCCTTCTATGTATCTAATTAGCACTAAATCTCTACAGTGGTGAGTGGCTAGTCCATCCACTAACTTGCTTCACCCTTAGGTAAGCAGTACGGATATGTATAAGGTTTACTCCCCTAAACAGGTTGCCGACCAAGGCTGACGTTTCCCATCCACCCGGATGTCAAAATCAAACTACAGTACGGTAATCATATGAAAAAAAAACATTACCTTATCTAAAACACAGCTTGGATGTCTAATTACATAGGGATCCAAAACTATTAATTAATCAGGGTGGATGGGACTCGTCAGCCTTGGTCGGCAACCTGTCTAGGTTAATAAACCTTTGTCAAATACTGTAGGACGGTGCGCTCAATCAGTGCCACTTGCAGGTGGCAAACTATACAAATAGATAGATAGATACTATTTATAATACGCATAAAGCTGAGGCCTTTGCTGCCCTAAGATGCTCTAATTTAATTATCATTACCGGCATGCCTAGCCATTATTTTCAGGCCATACTTTCAGAATACACTTCTTTATCCATAAAATACTTAAAATGTGAGATAATAATAAACCTATTAATTTATTTTGTAATTTCAAGTGTTAGAATAACCCAAAAATATAACCTAATCTATCCTAAATATACTGGTGGATTTGAAAAATCTTGAGAAATGGTTAGGTAAGTTTTTGAGTTATTCTAAAGCTTGAAAAATATGATACCGGTATACATTTTAAATATTGTGAATATTATTCCACATACAGTATAGATTTGTTAGTGTGTTGTCATTTCGATAGTTTATCATTCTAATGAGTTTTGTTATATTAATTTGAACAGTAACTTTTGAGTTAGTTTCCAAGTTATATATTTAAATTTCACCCTCACCAAGCATCCCCTATGATTGTTGATAAATGTTTACCCCCAGAAAATATTTGTCTCTTACTCGAGTCGGCCACCCCCAGCTATGGGGTATGTGCCGACATCTGCCCTAATTTGTAACCAGGAAAAAGTTGCCAATTGAAAACTGCATATTTAATTCAACTTTTTATTACACTTATAGGTGATTGATCATTATGAGAACCCACGCAATGTTGGGTCCCTAGACAAGAACGACACCAAGGTGGGAACGGGTCTGGTGGGGGCCCCGGCCTGTGGGGACGTCATGAAGCTGCAGATCAGGGTGGACGATGACGGCAAGATCATCGACGCCAAGTTCAAGACCTTTGGCTGTGGGTCCGCCATTGCTTCTTCTTCCCTCGCTACTGAGTGGGTTAAGGGCAAGACGGTGAGTGAATTTGTATTAATAATGATTCGCATGTATATTTCCTTACTGTCAAGGTATTCCTTTCCATCAAGTTTTTTGTTACAGTCGAAATATCTAGTTTCTAAGGGACAGATGGTGAGTGTATTTATGATTCATTATGATTTACTGGTATATTTCCTTACCTTGGAGTTATATAGTGGGATAAGGGAAAGATGTTTAGCGTGTTTAGATACAGAGTGTTAATATGCGTTATGGTATTCTAGTGTAGGCTTTTTGCATGGTACAACTAGCTATCAGGATATTGTATTGTGTGAAAAGAAGACATTATTACAGGAGAACCCCATATTTTATAACAGATAACCTATCATTAATTACCGTCATGCTTTTGGTAACATGGTGTTAAGTAACGCGAATCTATTCATTCGCGGACACACTAAATGTGAAAGCTCTGAATAACACTGAACATTTACGATCTACCGCGGAATTGACTCGGCCCCATGACGTCACGCTCGAGTCCAATCGCCCTCCCTCCCAGTTTGTTTATCTCTGTCGGTCTCAATATTCATGGCGGTTATAAGGATCTCTCCCACTGTTACGTAACCGTTATGCCTCCCACCGTTACCTTATTGTATTCTTGGCAGTTATAAGGATCTCTCCCACTGTTACGTAACCGTTATGCCTCCCCCCGTTACCTTATTGTATTCTTGGCGGTTATAAGGATCTCTCCCACTGTTACGTAACCGTTATGCCTCCCCCCGTTACCTTATTGTATTCTTGGCAGTTATAAGGATCTCTCCCACTGTTACGTAACCGTTATGCCTCCCCCCGTTACCTTATTGTATTTCTATGATGTGTGAAGTGTACTTTATGGTATTTCTATGATTTGTGTTGTGTACAGTAAAACCTCGCCCATCCAGCCTAATTGGGGGAGAACCCTGTCTGGATCTGCCAAAAGTCCGGATCTGCCGAAAGTTAGGACATATATTCACCCATCCAGACAAATCCGGATGGCTGAAACATGAGTCCGGATATCTAACTTAAACAACCAGACTTAGGTTTCAGCCATCGAGACAAACCGGAGGGCTGAAACATTAGTCCAGATATCTAGCTTAAACAACCAGACTTAGGTTTCAGCCATCCAGACAAATCTGGATGGCTGACATACAAGTCTGGATATCTAACACTGTATGTAAATAATATGTGTGGAAACTTGTATTCGTCTCGTTCGTTTCCGGATTGACTTATATTTTTCCCAAGCCATCCAGACAAGTCTGGTTGGCTGAAACATGAGTCTGGGTCAAAATGCCTGTCTGGATCTCTTCGGTTTCCGGATCTGAGAGCACTGGATGGGAGGGGTTCTACTGTACGTTATGTTTAAAAAAAAGGAACTTTGGGACTTTGGCTGGGATGAAATTATTATTTTCCATAAGGTATGTTGTTTCGTATTTATGGATGGTGTGGTGAGGGAGGTGAAAATGAGAACTATGGGAAGAGGATTGGGTTTAGTAGGAAAGAATGGTAGAGATTGGGAGTTGAATCAGTTGCTGTTCGCTGATGACACAGCGTTGGTGGCGGATTCTGAGGAGAAACTGCAGCGGGTAGTCAAAGAGTTTGGTGTGGTTTGTAGGAGGAGGAAGCTGAAGGTTAACGTCAATAAAAGTAAAGTAATGGTGTGTATTAGGGGTGATCGTAGGGTGAATCTAGATGTGAGGATGGATGGGGAAATATTGGAACAAGTAGAGTGTTTTAAATATCTAGGAGGAATGATAAGAAGCAATGGAGGAATGGAAATAGAGGTAAAACAAAGAGTATGTGAAGGAAGGAAAGTTTTTGGAGCAATGGGAAGTATGTGGAAGATGAGAAATCTCGGAATGAAAGTTAAAAGTGCAATGTATCAAGGAATTGTGCCAAAAGTATTGTATGAGGCTGAGACATGGGCTCTGAAGGCAAAGGAGAGAAGAAAGCTGGATGTATTTACCTATTTGTAGTTTACAGGAATTGAGCAGCGCTCGTGTTGTCCTGTCTTAGTTACTTTATAATCAATCCATTTTACTTAGACAAGTATTGTAATGGATATTCCCAGTTCCCAGTATTTTGGACTAACATATAGAATGTGGTGATGGGCTGGTCTATCAGAGTGAGAACTGAGCAATCTCTGCCATACCCATAGCTTACTCTGACTGTTCCTTTTACTTATATATTTTCTAGATCTCAAGTGACGGCGTCTCTAACGTGGATTGACCTCCCAATCTACCAAGATTGGAAGCCAAAGCGTCACATTTTTCCCTTGCCCCTCAACTTTCTCTTCATAATTGCTGAGGGACACAGGGCCCTGGGTGGGGCTATGGTTTCCCGGGCATTTCCGCACCCTCCTCAGGTCCCCGCCATGGAGTGGCTTCGGTCACCCAGGCTTTATTGTGGTTGGCGGGGAGGGTTCTGTGGGGGCGCTCGGTTATGGCCTTGGCCTTGCTCGGGGCCTTGGGGCTGTTCGGCCAGGCAGCTTGGGGAACAACAACAACAACAACATATAGAATATGCAGCAGTGATATGGTCACCACATTTGAAAAAAACATATAAACAAATTAGAGAAAGTCCAAAGGATAGCAACGAAGATGATCCCAAGATTGAAGGAGTTGACATATGAGGAAAGACTTAAGACACTACAACTGCCTACCTTGAAAGAGAGAAGGGAACGAGGCGACTTAATAACGATGTTCAAGGGAGTAAAAAGTTTGGAACGAGTAGATAGGGAAGATCTATTCGTGAAGGATAATGGAAGGACAAGAGGGCACGAGTTTAAGCTGAGGAAGGGCAGATGTCGTAAGTACACAAAGAAATTCAGCTTCCCATATAGGAGTATAGAGACTTGGAACAACTTGGAGGGGGAGGTGGTGAGAGCGAGGAACATTAACATGTTCAAATCTAGGTTGGATAAAAGTAAATATGGAAATAGGTCAACATAAGTTATGATATGTACATATGTACAATGTACACCCTATGTGGTGGATTGCGTTCTTTTATTTATAAATTTTTGTTTTACTTAAGCGTTGTTTCCACATAGCGATTTTGATTAGTTGTTTTGTCTTTTTACTGTGTTCGTATAGGTTTTGGTTTGTTTATTTTGCAAGTTTTACATTATAATTGTTTTTTACAGATGGATGAAGCACTGAAGATCAAGAATGTAGATATTGCCAAGGAGCTCAACTTGCCGCCAGTCAAGCTGCACTGTTCTAGTTAGTATATTTCCTTCTCTTAAGGGGACCGACCGGTTAATTTAGGCTTAAAAAACTCTAAATCCTGAAAATACCAATAGGTGTTTACTCAACAAGAGTCAACATCCCTTCATAAGCCAGTGAAATGTTATTAGTGAAAACCCATTGGAAATAGTTTTTTTTATGTTTTCCAAACTTTTCCTGTAATTCTAAAAACGTTATATAGCGAACTTTGAAATTAACATGCTCAGTAACTACTGGTCGTACGAGGAGCATACCTATATAAATCGAAAGAGCGTAAGCTACTCTACAACCTCCCATACGCTTTATCTTCTACTTTGCCATGTTCCTGCGTAAAATATTGTAAATCTAAAAAACAAAAGTAAAAATGTTCACCTAATTACCTTAGACTTTCACCTGTTTTTCTCAGAACCTATAGTGTCGCACTTTCGGATGTTAGGCCTATTCTACAGTTATTATTGGACCTATAGGAATGGTGTACATACCATTGGAAAGGTAATTAACAACACTACCAGGCCTATAAAGCCAATTTACTCTAGTATTTATTTATTTTTTTCACAATATGTCGTCAAAGTTGTAATTTTCTATTAATATATTTGCCTGAATCCGTAATCACCTAAATCGAACAAATACGCACAATATATATTTTTTTTTATAGCAACTACAGATACACCTTTTGTGAGTTGTTTGACCACATAAAACATGTGCTATGGGGATTTCTGTACGAGTTTATCATTTTCTGCAGTGCTATGGTTTTCAACATGTTTTTTACCTAAATTGCAAGAAAACGGCAATTTTTTTTTTTTTTTTTCTTTTTTATCTAGTTTTATGGTCATATACACCTGTGCCAAATTTCATTTAAATTGAAAGTAAGACCTGGAAGTTTGTAATTAACCGGTCGGTCCCCTTAACCCGGCAACTGCTGGAAGACTCTTAAGAGTTTCCCCGGGCGACTGCGGGAAGACTTAGGAGTCTGGGAAAAACAAAAATCCATTTAAAACACCCAAAAAAAAAAAAAAAACATTTGTTTTGTTATTTTGTTTTTTTATTTATTTGTTTTCCCCTGTGCCATGCCAAATATCACTCCTCCACCTCCCCTCCTTCCCCACTTTCCTCACCTTCTTCAGTTATCACCTATTTTCCCTGTTATTGCCTTATTCTGTGGTCTATTTTCGTGCTAACATTAGCGAGTTGGTAGCAGGGCGTTGTCATCACTGTTACCAAGCATGGGAAAGAGCGAGAGAGAGACTATTGCGTAACAGTGTCTCTCCAGGCAAGAGGAGGGGACGGAGGTTGCCTCAGCCATACATTATGTAACTCCCGACCTGTATCGCCGATTTTGACCATCCAAACGCTGTTTCCACTTGTTTTATTGTTGTAACAGGTTAATACCTTTATAATCAACCTATAATAGGCGCATATGGATAAGTATTAATGCTATTTATGGTAAAATAACGATGTTAGTGATGGGAACAGCTCAAATACGTGCGCGCACTTCTTAGGTTAAGGGGGGTCACCTGCTTTTTTTATCTTTCTTTCCTTTTCTCTCTTTCTCTGGCTTGTATCCATTCAGCCAACTGTTTTAAGATGTTAACCCCATCCAGGTGTCAATTTCTTCCTGGCGAGCGATAGCGAGCCAGCATTGTATGGAGAAATCCGGCTTCGCCGGAGAAATTTTTCTATCGAAAAATTTACAAATTTAGCTTGCTGTCAAAAACAAAACTATATGTATGCTGGGTCGCTACCACTCGCCAGGAAAATATTGACACCTGGATGGGGGTAAACTTTTTAAAACAGTAGGCTGAATGGATACAAGCCAAAGAGAGCGGGAGAGAAAGAGAAACAAAGCTCCCTTACCTGTACCATCATTACACATCATCATCCCCCTTCAGACCCCTAAATCAAACGAGGTGGGCTCCCTTACCTGTATCATCATTACACATCATCATCCCCCTTCAGATCCCTAAATCACAGCAAACCCTACCATTTAAGGGGAGAGGGGTTGTTTTTCTGGTACCCCCTTCTTTCTAATGTTTAGCCCCATTAGTTTTCAGATTCTAAGACGCTCGCCCAATTAGTTTGTCGATTTTTAAACCTTTCGTCCCATTTCTGTATCATTATCAAGACCTTTCGTGCCATTTTAGGTGTCGATTCTTTCCTGGCGAGCAATAACGAGCCTGTAGTTTTAAGACAAATTTTGTTATCGAATAATGTACACATTTTTCTTGAAGGTGGGTCTAGGGAGTATTTTTTAAGCTTGAAGGTCTAGCGAGGAAACTAAAAAATAAATTAATACAATCAGGTCTCGATATACGCGGTTAATTCATAGCTTGTACGTTCCGTTTATATCAAAAGCGTGTTTTAGAAATAACAGGCCTGGGAATTAATTAATTCGTTCCAGCCACTTTCCCAAAGTCCCCCTTTTGACCCTTTTTGCCTACCTTCAGCCGACTTATATTACATATGGCGCCGTATCTTTTGCCGGTCAGTCATCTAGAATCAGAAACTTTCCAAACGGAGTCCCACAAGGATCCGTCCTATCGCCCGCACTCTTCAATCTATACATGCACGATATAACTACACCCAATACGCCCCAAATAAACTTAGCCTCCTATGCAGACAACATAACACTCACATGCACACACCATGACCCAAAAAGAGCAACAGATCTCCTTCAACCCTATCTCAACACACTACGGTACTGTACATGGCTGGTGCACTACAAATAGACTTAATCTAGCCCCAGCCAAATCCACCGCAACCCTGCTCACAAGCTGGACAGGAGAACACGAATACATCCCTCAACTCACCATAAACAACACACCCCTAACACATACACACACACCCAAAATCCTAGGAGTAACATATGATACTCATATGACATTCAAACAGCACACCACAAACATTAAAAAGAAACTGACACCCAGACTTAACACCCTCAGGTCACTTGCTCACACAAAATTTGGACACAACAAAGAAACCACCACCACAGAATATAAACAATACATAAGATCAGTGATGGAATACACAAGCCCAGCCTGGGCTTCTAACCTAGCTGTAACACATCATAAGACCTTACAGACTATTCAAAACAAAGCCCTGAAGATCATTACAGGCTGCATAGCTACTGCACCCACAGATCATCTACATCAAGAAACCAAAATCCTCAAAGTCAAAGACCATCTGGACATGAGAGGCACTCAATTCCTGGCAGCAGCCTCCACGAACCAGGACCACCCACTAAACTACATGGCAACACACCCACAGACACCAAGAAATATCAAAACAACACCCAGCACACGGTATCACACACAATTACTGTCCTCTCTCCCTCCCTGCCCACCCTGAACCAACTTCCAGAAGCACATCCATACTCATATCTCTCGCCGATCCATCCACTCACTCACAGACAACACGCAGCTGCAAGCACGACCTTTCGAAATCCATCCTTCTGAATCCTCCCTTCCTCGCGAGGACAGAGTCCACCTGGCCAGGCTGAGATGCGGACACCATCCAGCTCTCCTGAGCTATCAGAAGAGACTGGATGACTCCGTTGTCGACACCTGCCCGGGATGTAACACAGCACTCCATACCATTAAACACATCATAGAAGACTGCATTTCACACAACCACTTATGCCAACAACACAATCTACACTCAATGAGAGCTCTGTGGGAAAGCCCGATCGTGGCCATGGCCTTCCTCAGGGACTCGGGGCTGTTCGGCCAGGCAGCTTAGGGAACAACAACAACAACAACATATGGCACACTAAGCATTATGCTACCAAGACAGTTAAAAGTTTATGCACAAGCCTACGACATATCATATATTCTCGAATACTGAATATTAATCTGAGCTTGTACATAGGCCTATACCCAACTGCGCTATGGTAGCCTAATGATTAGACAAATGGAAAGGGTAATTGATAGGTCAAAAGAGACTCTTTGGAAAGTGACTGGAACGAATTGATAAATTCCCATAAGGCCTGTTATTTCTAAAACATAAATTTGATATAAACGGCACGTGGAGACGTGGCCGGTTAAAGTGGAGGATGTCAATAGAATGGAACGGAATGAGAAGAGAATGGTGAGATGGATGTGTGGGGTTAATCTTAGGGACAGGGTATCGAGCGAGGAACTGAGAAGGCTTCTGGGCATTAGGAGTATTTACCTAATTGTAGTTTACAGGAGTTGAGCTAAGCTCGTGTTGTCCCGTCTCTCTGTCTACTTTCATCCAACTTTTTCTTGAAAATATGGATGTTCCTTGCCCCTACCACCTCCTCCTCCAGCCCATTCCATTTGTCAATACATCTATAGGGGAAGCTAAACTTCCTGATATCATTCTTGCAGGTAGGTTTTTTTACTTTGTAGCTGTGGCCTCTAGTTATTCATGTATCCATAATTATTATATCCTCCCTATCCAGCCTCTCCAGCCCTAGGGTGCATTTGTACATCATTATCATGTCTCCCCTCTCTCTCCTCTCTTTTAAACTCGGTAGATTTAATTTGTCTAGCCTCCCTTCATATGGCAGTTCTCTGAGACTTGGAACCAATCTAGTAACTGCTCTCTGGATTCTTTCTAACTTGTGAATATGCTTTTTAAGATGCAGGGACCACACCACTGTTGCATACAGTGGTCTTGGTCTAATCATACTTTTTTTAATTTTTGCTAACATGTTCTCATCCAAGTAGTTAAGAGCAGCTTTCATATTCCCAGCCATTGCATACATTCTGCTAAAGAGCTTGTTAATATGTTTCTCTGGCGACAAGTTATCTTGTATAATCAACCCTAAGTCCTTTTCTTTTTTGGCTTTGCTAATTATATTGTCTCCCATCCTGTACTCCAAATTTGGTCTATTCACACTTCTTCCCATATGTAACACGTGACATTTACTTATATTAAATTTCAATTTCCACTTGGTGCTCCATCCATATATTTTATCTAAATCCCCTTGCAGCGCCTCACAACTACCTTTCTTTGTGGGCGGGTGCCCAACCCCGAAAAGGGTTGAAATAGGGGAGCTATCCCCCCGGCAAAGGCGGCTTTCTAGGGCCTTTCCTAGCTGATGCTGAGAGGATTGGGTTCTAGTCATGTGGTGATGGGCTGGTCTATCAGAGTGAGAACTGAGCAATCTCTGCCATACCCATAGCTTACTCTGACTGTTCCTTTTACTTATATATTTTCTAGATCTCAAGTGACGGCGTCTCTAACGTGGATTGACCTCCCAATCTACCAAGATTGGAAGCCAAAGCGTCACATTTTTCCCTTGCCCCTCAACTTTCTCTTCATAATTGCTGAGGGACACAGGGCCCTGGGTGGGGCTTTGGTTTCCCGGGTGTTTCTGCACCCTCCTCAGCTCCCCGCCATGGAGTGGCTTCGGTCACCCAGGCTTTATTGTGGTCGGTGGGGAGGGTTCTGTGGGGGCGCTCGGTTATGGCCTTGGCCTTGCTCGGGGCCTTGGGGCTGTTCGGCCAGGCAGCTTGGGGAACAACAACAACAACAACAACAACAACAACAACCTTTCTTTGTTATTTGTCTCATAATTTTTACGTCATCTGCACGCAAATATTGACATGTTGTTGTTCCCCAAGCTGCCTGGCCGAACAGACCCAAGGCCCCGAGCAAGGCCAAGGCCATAACCGAGCGCCCCCACAGAACCCTCCCTGCCGACCACAATAAAGCCTGGGTGACCGAAGCCACTCCATGGTGGGGAGCTGAGGAGGGTGCAGAAACACCCGGGAAACCAAAGCCCCACCCAGGGCCCTGTGCCCCTCAGCAATTATGAAAAGAAAGTTGAGGGGCAAAGGAAAAATGTGACGCTTTGGCTTCCAATCTTGGTAGATTGGGAGGTCAATCCACGGAAGAGACGCCGTCACTTGAGATCTAGAAAATATATAAGTAAAAGGAACAGTCTGAGTAAGCTATGGGTGTGGCAGAGATTGCTCAGTTCTCACTCTGATAGACCAGCCCATCACCACATGACTAGAACCCATTCCTCTCAGCATCAGGTAGGAAAGGCCCTAGAAAGCCGCCTTTGGCGGGGGGATAGCTCCCCTATTTCAACCCCTTTCGGGGTTGGGCACCCGCCTACATTGACATGTAGGAGTTTATGCCTATCGGCAGGTCATTCACGTACAAAAGGAACATGAGAGGTGCCAACACAGATCCTTGTGGCACACCACTCTCAACTTTCCGCCACAATGAGTAAGTTCCTCTAATGTTGGTCCCCATTTCTCTATCTGTTAAATAGCTCCCCATCCATTTCAGCAAACTCCCCCTGGCACATCCTATCGTCTCAAGCTTCGATAACAATCTCTTTTATGTGGTACCATATCGAATGTTTAGGAAAGGTCTAAGTAGATGCAGTCCACCCATCTGCCTCTTTCTTGCAGTACATCCATCACCCTACTATAGTAACATAGCAGACTGGTAACACAAGACATCCACCTCTTTCTTGCAGTACATCTATCACCCTACTATAGTAACATAGCAGACTGGTAACACAAGACATCCACCTCTTTCTTGCAGTACATCTATCACCCTACTATAGTAACATAGCAGACTGGTAACACAAGACATCCGCCTCTTTCTTGCAGTACATCTATCACCCTACTATAGTAACATAGCAGACTGGTAACACAAGACGTCCACCTCTTTCTTGCAGTACATCTATCACCCTACTATAGTAACATAGCAGACTGGTAACACAAGACGTCCCTTTCTTGCAGTACATCCATCACCCTACTATAGTAACATAGCAGACTGGTAACACAAGACATCCACCTCTTTCTTGCAGTACATCCATCACCCTACTATAGTAACATAGCAGACTGGTAACACAAGACATCCACCTCTTTCTTGCAGTACATCCATCACCCTACTATAGTAACATAGCAGACTGGTAACACAAGACGTCCCTTCTCTGAATCCAAATTGCTTTGGGGTTATTATCTTCTTTCTCTCCAACATTTCCACCCATCTCTTCCTAATTAGCTTTTCACAAATCTTGCATACAATACTAGTAAGTGAAACTGGTCTATAGTTTAAAGGGTCCTCAGGGCTTCCATTCTTGTATATCAGAATTATATTCACTCTTTTCCATTCAACAGGAACCTGTCCTTCATATAAGGAAGCTTAAATTATGTCCCTGAAGTGAAGTGTCAGTGAAGTGATGCGCACGAGCCGACTTGGTTGGTTTGGACATGTGGAGAGAATGGATGATCAGAATTGGGTGAAGAAATGCCGGACTGTGAACGTGGGGCGAGCTGTGCGTAGGGGTGGACCTAGAATGACGTGGGCTTGGGTACTCCGGTCCGATCTCAAGATAAAGAACTTGACAACAGAGGCGGCCCTTGACAGGGCCGCCTGGAAAGCTGCCATTTAGGACGTGAGACTGTAACCACATTCTCTGTGGACAAAACGGTCTTTAAACTTGTATGTATGTACATGGTACGAATTAACCGCATATATCGAGACCTGACTGTATTAATTGAATTTTTAGTTTCTTCGCTAGGCCTCCAAGCTTTTAAAAACACTCCTTAGACCCCCCTTCAAGATAAATTTGTACATTATTCGATAGAAAAATTTGTCTTAAAACTACAGGCTCGCTATCGCTCGCCAGGAAAGAATCGACACCTAAATGGCACGAAAGGTCTTGATATTGATATAGAAATAGGGGCAGAGGTGCATGGGGGCGTTTCGTTGGTGGCCATCCCTTCGGGGATGAGCGCGTCCGGCAATAGATGGATAGAACAAGTATCGGTGCCACATTTTAAGCCATTTATCACACGACTCTCACAGAATCAGTCTTTCCCGCTTCCTATGATTTAAATTACTTCAAACTCCGTGTGTCCAGGCATTTTAGCTCGAACATCCCTTGATTTCGGCCCTGTCACTCTTTGAAATCTGAGGGAGGCACTCGCTGCAGGCGGATATGCCTTTTGTCTCCCTCATTCACATAGAAAACAAAAAAACAAGGTCTGTAGATGTGTGGAATAGCTTACCCAGTGCTATGGTAGGATTAGAAACAATAGAGAGCAAGATACAATATTTGATAATCACATGGACGAGATGGGTTGGGTGTGAAAGGGATCTGCATTGTGTGGGCCAATCGGCTCTCTGCAGAAGCCAGTTTTCTTATGTTCAGAATGGCAACCACGTCTGAGCCGTTACAAATACTGTACAGTATATGTAATGGAAAGTGACGTTAACCCTTCCTGTACCAGCGACGTCTATTATATTATATTCTACATATACGTACAGTACCGGGTATTTAAATTATTTTATGCAGCTTAGGAAGGAGACAGTTGGAAGCCTTATAATTGCTAGAGATCCTTACTAAACTGAATATAATCGATTAGTAGTAGCCATAATCAAGTAATTATAATATGCAACTTGCAAAGCAATCAAACCAAAACAGTGACGACACAATATAACAACAAAAGAACTTATCATAATCGCTATGTGAAAATGACGCTTAACCCGTTGAGTACCGTAGGATACAGTAATAAAAGTCCCCAGCAGTCCCAAGCACTGTGGCCAAAATGGCAGGAGAGACCACCTTTTCACCTCAAGAGATGAGGCAAGACTGGATCTCTCACTTTTTTTTTTTGTTTTTTTACTTTTTTTTTTTTTTTTACAAGGCTTAACACCTTATTAGCGGGCTAGGCGGTTTATTTATATGTACCGCCCAGCGGGGTGTTTTTAGCCAAAATAGGGCTGTTTACGTGATCATTTTCATGCCTAAATAAGACCCAGAGCGTAAAACAATTATCTATCCCTGAAAGGGCATAAACAGAGCTTTCCAATGACACCATAACGATCCTTTTATGATGGCTAGTTTTCTTGCAACAACCGTGCAACGCGAGTGCAAAAAGCATGTAATTAGGCACTTTCCCCATACAATTCCGTATATAGCGAGTGAGAGAGGGAGGGAGGAGGTGGGATTCGTGTCAGTAGGTTCGCCGCGGTGGTCTGGAGCAGTCATACGCTTGCTACTCTCCTGCCACCACTTGTCTCTCTCTCTCAGCAACATTACGTGCTGAAATTGCCACACGACCTATGTCGAGCGCCGCCAGATAGTCCAGATTTATTATACTCGACTTATGTTGCGCGCCGACAGTTAAGGGTTAAAGGTGGGGGCTCATGGGTTGAGATAAACATGGAATGATAATTGCCAAGCTGTACATAATTATCTTGCAAAATGCAATGGCACTGAAATAATTATTAACAATGGTATAAAGGATTTTGTGGATCGTCTATACCGGGCCTGTGACGTCACAAGAGTGTAAGTCCACCATCCAGTCTAGGCTAAGGATACTGGTGTGACGTCACTATGACGTCACAGGCCCGGTATAGACGATCCGCAAAATCCTTTATACCATTGTTAATAATTATTTCAGTGACATTGAATTTACAAGATAATTATATGCAGGTTGGCGATTATTTTTCCATGTTTACCTCAACCCATGAGCCCCCACCTTTAAAAAAATAAAAACAAAATTAAGCCTTGTACAGGCAGTTACAAGAAAAATACATTACTGACGGCTATAACCGTCGCTGGGACTGTGGAGTGACTTATCTATTGAAGGCTATAGTCGTCGCTGGGACTATCTATCTATCTATTGCCTGATGCCGTGATCCCCGAAGGGGTGGCCACGAACGAACCGCCCCCATGCACCTCTGTCCACAGTCAGTCGACGCCCCTCCCCCACAACCAGCACCGCCTTCGTTCATATACTTCCTCACTCCATCCTTCCACCTCTCTATCGGTCTACCTCTCCCTCTCTGTCCCTCCACCTCGCTCTCATACACCCTCTTAGTCATTCTCTCGCTGGGACTGGAGGGGTTAAATAAAATAAAAATAAATTGAAATAAAAAACACAAAAGACGTTGCCGGTACAGAAGGGGTTGTAGTTGTTGTTGTTGTTCCCCAAGCTGCCTGGCCGAACAGTCCCAAGGCCCTGAGCAAGGCCAAGGCCATAACCGAGCGCCCCCACAGAACCCTCCCTGCCGACCACAATAAAGCCTGGGTGACCGAAGCCACTCCATGGCGGGGAGCTGAGGAGGGTGCGGAAACGCCCGGGAAACCAAAGCCCCACCCAGGGCCCTGTGCCCCTCAGCAATTATGAAGAGAAAGTTGAGGGGCAAGGGAAAAATGTGACGCTTTGGCTTCCAATCTTGGTAGATTGGAAGGTCAATCCACGGAAGAGACGCCGTCACTTGAGATCTAGAAAATATATAAGTAAAAGGAACAGTCAGAGTAAGCTATGGGTATGGCAGAGATCGCTCAGTTCTCACTCTGATAGACCAGCCCATCACCGCGGTACGGAAGGGGTTAAACCATTGTATATTATGTACTATGTGGTGGTCGGGGGAGTGCTGGAGCGACCTAGGTGACTCTGGTCTGTGGGTCTTCTCCTGGGTGACCTAGATGTGTGTGAATTTGTGTTTTGTCTGTGTTTGTTTGTTGTTTTATGTTGTGTTTTCCCTGTTCTTGCTCTGTCTTGAGTCGGCCACCCCCAAGAAAAAAAAGAGAAAAACAAAAAATAATAAAATAGAATTAAATAGAAAATGAATATAAAAAATAGGAAAAGTGTGGATTGGGCCTGAGCATATAGATAGATAGATAGATAGTGTGTTGACCTATTGTGGTCTGATTATTAAACTTGTCCATCTGCAGTGCTGGCGGAGGATGCGATCAAGGCGGCCCTCAGTGACTACCGCATCAAGCAGTCATCCAAGGACAAACTCCAACACAAGAATTAAGGAGAGATAGGTATATTTATATGCTTATTTATTTATCTTTTTATTATTGTTTTAGTTTCCTCCATAGACCTCCATCAAATTGAACCCTTTTACGCATTTATGACGCAGAGGTTGTCAGATTAGCAATAACAAATAGAGTTCTCTCACTCTTATAATTACCTCTCCAAAATTAGTTTTCTGCCCATAGCTAACTCAAAGACAGCTGTGTAGGTTGAAGTAACCAAAGGTTTCTAAATACCCCCGATGGTAAAAAAGGCTTTAACCCATGGGATCCGGGGGGCCTCATATGAATTTTGGTATAGTCAAACTTCATAATTCAGTAGCTACTGATTGAGACCACCTAGAGCAGTCAACGTTTTTGCAAATTGTAGAACTTTTTGTTGTCTGTAGAATGCCGTAGAGATGAGGTTGCTACAACGCGTGGTTGCCGAGTTCTGATGATTATAGCAGCGATTTTTAGCCGCGCATTTTGCCTCATATCCCGGATTCCAAGGGTTAAAGTATCCCCAATAGGCTCAAAATCACGTCATATATCTGAGAGTGTTAATAAGAAACACCCCAAGACCCCCATATTTATGTAGAGCAGATTAACCAGACCACTGAGCTCCATACGGAACTCTCCCTTCAAGATATATTTGACCCGGTGCTGAGCCATCGCTTATTTGGCCGACTGTACCATATAGTAAGGGGCTATTACACTTACTTTGTTTTAGTTTATAATGTAAAACTTGCAAAATAAACAAACCAAAACGTATACGAACACAGTAAAAAGACAAAATAACCAATCAAAATCACTATGTGGAAACAACACTTTAGTAAAATAATTATTTATAAATAAAAGAAGTCAGAATAAATTTAAATGTAAAACTTGTTAAAACAAACTAAACCAGGAACCGCTCCATATAAAGACTTCGACCGGGACCTCCTAAATTACAGGCTCGCTATCGTTTGCCAGGATTTTTTTTTATATCTAAATGGCACGTAAGATCTTTAAATTGATATAAACATGGGGTGAAAGGTCTTAACATTGCCAAACAGATGGGGTTAAACATGAAGGAAAAGGGGGGTCCAGAAAAAAAAGCTCAAGTGAAAGGATATACTGTATAATAAAACAGACGGGAGGAGGGAAGGCATAAGTCAACAATTTGGAATACTGTATATATAGTTGATCATAGTCTTTAGTAACAGGTTATTGCACTTTTGTTGACATTTTAGTAGTTTCATATGTGTAGCTTTATTTTTTGTGTAAAAAGATCAGGTATGTTGTTTAGTAGTTGCTTCTTCTAAAACTACCTGGGCAAAATATATGTATGTATGTATGTATGTATATACTCAGGCACACACCCCATAGCTGAGGGTGACCGACTTGAGACAGAGCCCGAACAGAAACACCATTTAAAGTTCCAATTAGGTTCCGGGACCACTTTCGCGTTTCCTAGCCCCTTTCTCTGTCTCCTCTAGTAGGCAAAAGATACCGGTACTAAATATTGTTTATGTATTTTTAAATATCATTCCTTGTATATCTGTATCTTATAATTAAGGTAATGGTAGCAATACACCAGACTTAAACTAGCGTCACACCAGCAGCTGTTATCCGGTGTCACATGAGTAACTTTATCTGGGAATGGTATCGGAGTCTGGAACCCGATAGAAGTGTTGTAACTTTTTACTTCACAAGTCCAAGTTGCCTAATGTACAGTAGAGTCTTGGGCTTGGCAGGCTGTCAAACCAGAGCAATTTTGTTTGAAGACTTGAATGAATATAAGAAGGAATACAAGACAATAACATGAAATAACATTGTTTTGACCATTTTAACACTTCTTATGTCATATGTACTATAAACCATAATATTATCGTTATACAAACAATAATAGGGGCAACAAATTATGGACTCTGATTTTGTTTGACACCCTGAGTCTTGGTACGGTACTGTCTTGTTGTAACACTGTTGAGGCTGGTGTGGTTTACAGATACTGCATTTTTTTTTTTTTTTTTTCTCTATATTCCAACAACTCCCTCTCGGGCATAGGCTGAAAGCCTGTACATTCCACCGCTCAACACGGTGAAGCCCGTGAGGTATTGTTCCAGTCTGGGGAGTGAGACATGTGAAGCATCCACCATGGCTCGAAGCAGCTCCATCTCTGAAGCGGCCGGTTGCTTCGCCCAAGTGCTTCACCGTCTCACCCTCCAGACTCAGACCCTCACTCTCAGAATGCCACCTATTGAGCAGTGAACTCACTAGGCATTGTCCCCCTGTAACATATTTTGAATATGGGAATATTCATACAGTGTTATTTAATCAGGGAACAATGAGGGTATTTTTTTGGCATTTCGGTGGGCTTTGTGGTAATGCACTAATACTAGGTACAGCACAAATTCAATTCCAATAATATCTTCCCATTGACATATCGGGATTTGAACCCGGGTCCATTGGATTACCAATCCAGTGGCATGACCACTCCACCACACCTCCCCTGCAAGTGCAAGTGCTGCAGTCTGACTTAGTTGTTGTTCTTGTTCCCCAAGCTGCCTGGCCGAACAGCCCCAAGGCCCCGAGCAAGGCCAAGGCCATAACCGAGCACCCCCACAGAACTCTCCCTGCCGACCACAATAAAGCCTGGGTGACCGAAGCCACTCCATGGCGGGGAGCTGAGGAGGTACGGAAACACCCGGGAAACCAAAGCCCCACCCAGGGCCCTGTGCCTCAGCAATTATGAAGAAAAAGTTGAGGGGCAAAGGAAAAATATGACGCTTTGGCTTCCAATCTTAGTAGATTGGGAGGTCAATCCACGGAAGAGAAGCCGTCACTTAAGATCTAGAAAATATTTAAGTAAAAGGAACAGTCAGAGTAAGCTAAGGGTATGGCAGAGATCGCTCAGTTCTCACTCTGATAGACCAGCCCATCACCACAGTTGGACTTAGTTGACTCTTGTTGCAGCACAGTTAGCACTATGCCAACATCAGGCAAAGTGATGCCATGATGGGGCGGTGTTCTATTATATTCCAAATGCGGAAAGGCAACCACGTCTGAGCCGTTACAATTTGTGTAATGGAAAACTATGTTAAACCATTGTATTATAATGTAAAACTTGTAAAATAAACAAACCAAAACTTATACGAACACAGTAAAAAGACAAAACAACTAATCAAAATTGCTATGTGTATATGTATTTATTTGGATGGTCTGGGCATGTGGAGAGGGCGGATGAACTAAGTTGAGTGAAAAGATGCAAGTGTGTGAATGTGGGGGGAGCTGCAGCAAGGGGCAGACCAAGAAAGACTTGAGATCAGACGTTACGGTCTGATCTTGAATAAAAACAACCTGACAAGTGAGGCAGCTCTGAATAGGGCTGCCTGGAGCGACGCCATTAGGACATGAGACCGGAACCGTACTCTGTGTGGAGCACTCGGTATTGTCTGTATGTCTGTCTATCTATCTATATCTATCTATCTATCTATCTATCTATCTATCTATCTACTGTATATGCTCAGGCCCAATCCCCACTTTTCCAATTTTTTTATTTTTATTTTCTATTTTACTCTAAATTATTTTTACTTTGTTTATTTTCTTGGGGGTGGCCGACTCAAGACAGAGCAAGAACAGGGAAAACACAATACAAAACAACGAACAAACATCAATACATCACACATTAGCTTGCAGAACACATGTCATTAGTGAACTGGGTGTGGTTGACTTTATTTTAGTCTATTCCATATATTTAGGCTAGAAATCTTTGCTAGTAATCTTCTATAACTCGATAAAGGCTAACCAATTGGGATGCAAGTTTCCACAGCAATTTCCTGGTTTATCTTTTCCAAAATGGTATAAATTAAAATTTAAACCTTGCAAAACAAACCAAAACAGGAATCGCACAATATATATAAAAACAAAAAATCACTACAGTATGTGGAAATAACGCATTGAAGGTTTAGCAAAACCATATTATGAAATATAAAAAAACACAAAACGTTTTGAGTTTTAGGAAGTTAATGTTCAAGATTTCTGTCCTAATGATCGTGAATAGACTATAGTACACTGTAAGTAGAGGTTGTTGTTGTTGTTGTTGTTCCCCAAGGCCCCGAGCAAGGCCAAGGCCATAACCGTGCGCCCCTACAGAACCCTCACTGCCGACCACAATAAAGCCTGGGTGACCGAAGCCACTCCATGGCGGGGAGCTGAGGAGGGTGCGGAAACACCCGGGAAACCAAAGCCCCACCCAGGGCCCTGTGACCCTCAGCAATTATGAAGAGAAAGTTGAGGGGCAAAGGAAAAAATGTGACGCTTTGGCTTCCAATCTAGGTAGACTGGGAGGTCAATCCACGGAAGAGACGCCGTCACTTGAGATCTAGAAAATATAAAAGTAAAAGGAACAGTCAGAGTAAGCTATGGGTATGGCAGAGATCGCTCAGTTCTCACTCTGATAGACCAGCCCATCACCAATGTAAGTAGAGGTAGATATTATTTGCATAATCCCATTCAGAACCAGTGGCATCCTTTTCATTATATTCTGGCAACTATTAGACAGTTTTATTCAGTTTAGGAAGGATGTTTACCCATTAAATGATTATAGACTATCTCGATGAATTATTTTAGCTACCATATATCCTTCATAAGCTTCATAAAATCGTCTAAATGCAGCTTTAAAAAGATAAAAAGACGTCGCTGGTACTGTTTGGATGGTTAGAGTATTTAAAAATCTGTGTGTGGTAACCCAGGTTCAAATCTGTGTGTGGTAACCCAGGTTCAAATCTGTGTGTGGTAACCCAGGTTCAAATCTGTGTGTGGTAACCCAGGTTCAAATCTGTGTGTGGTAACCCAGGTTCAAATCTGTGTGTGGTAACCCAGGTTCAAATCTGTGTGTGGTAACCCAGGTTCAAATCTGTGTGTGGTAACCCAGGTTCAAATCCCGGTGGATCACATGCTTTCATTAATTTTGTTGAAGGTGTTTGGTGTTAGGGTGAAATTAATAAAAATAGATTATCAGTAAGTTCAAGGGATATTTCGTAGCGAGGTCGGTCTATATGATCTGTGCCCCATGAACATTCTTTCCTCTCATTCCCAAGAACATCTTCAATGACCTCACAAGGCGACGTGACACCTTATATACAACAAGAGGGAAAATTGTAGTGTGTCCTGATGTCGCCACCCACATAATGGAGTCCCTGCATTTCAACAATGGCATCCATCTATGCCAAAAGAAATTAGTCAACATCTTCCAAGATATCTACTGGACGCCCCAACCACACCTAATCGCTAAGAAAGTCAACGAAGCCTGTCGTGCCTGCGCCCTGGGCAAAGATAAATCGCGGTCCTTCAGGTAAATTGGTGGCCTCCAAACCCTGACAACTTTTGGCAGTAGATGTAATATTATATATTACATATATTATATTATTATATATTATATTAGGATTATACTTCCAATCTTCCAATCTTGGAAGCAGCAAAAGGGTACAAGTACATCACCTTCGTAGATTTTTTTATTTTTGTTTATTTTTTTTTGCCAGATGCCATAATTCCCGACAAGGGGTGGCCATGAATTAGGCATTTGTCACGAATTGCTATGTCAAGTTGCCCGGGCTTGACATCTACCAATAACATTTTGACAGTGAGGGCTCGATTCACCGAACCTTTGATCAGCTGCCGACGCTTTACTGACAATAAGACAGCACCTTGCAAGTATTGATACTTCCAATCTTTCTTCAGACGAGCTGGTGGAGGTACACAATGGCGCACTTAAGTCTGTGTTTGATCATCACTATCCGGAGGTAGAAAAGAGAATCATAGTGCGAGATGACTCGCCATGGTACAGCCCTCGAGTCAAATTTCTTAGAAGAGCCGAACGTAAATGGCGAAAAAATAAAATTGACATCACATGGCTGCCATACATGTTGGCAAAAAGAGCCGTAGTCCACACAATCAAAGACGAAAAGAAAGCATATTATCAGGGGAAAGTAGAGTCATGTGGTGGTGATCAGAGAAAGCTGGCTTCGGTTGTCAGTAGCTTACTTGGAAAAAGACACGTGAACTGAAGACCTGCATCTGATGCGGAGTTAGCTGCAGACTTTTTCAAATTTTTTACTAGCAAGATAACTCGTATCAGTGTTACGGTACCATTAACTCAACCATCCAGTGTATTCAGTTGTGTTTCGATATTCTCGGATGCTAAGAGGAAAGTGATTACTATGCTAGTGTGCACTAAAATATATTAGTGGAGTTAAACTAGGTGACTGAATCCCGTAATTATTCTTGCTATCAGGTTTAACCTCGCCGAAGAAATAAGTCCTCATAAATTGGACTACAGCTCGAGTGAAAGCAATTCTGAAATAAGTGATTGTGATATTAACCAGAAACCTGAATCACCCCCACTGATATTCTGTCTTAAGTATTAACTAACCAAGTGAACATACTAGACCAGTAAACCTAGCTACCGTTATTCCCTTTACGTTAATTCTTGGGAAATAACCATATTACTTAATTGCATCTTTGATTTTCGAGTCATATTACCAGAGAGTTAATTAACGAGATACCTAGCCCATGTGATTCGTGTACCCTACGTATCGTTGAAGTTATGTGATCAGAAGAATAATACCTGAACGTTGGAAGTGGGAAGTGAGTCTCTATCCAAATCCGCGAGAAGTGCTAGAGATTATATAAGTCCAAAGTATGCATCTGACTTATCCAGTTTACCATTGTTTCAAGTGCACATATAACCTCTATTCTGCCTAGTGTTTTTGGAGAATAAAGCTGCATTATAAACCATTACTTTGAGATTATCTATGTCCTCTATTGATTCCCTTTGTGTAAAGTGCATGAAATCCTATAACCCAGTCTTGCAGAACCCACCTATACCAAGTTAATCCTGTATAAAATCATGGCATAACATTGGCGGCAGCGGTGGTTCTTGATTTGGATAGATTTCATTACATTACATTTTTTTGAAGCAATAAAAGCATGGTAACATCAAATAATGGCAGCCCGTTCTCACATTCCCATTCTGAAATACGATGGGGAGACCTACAAAATAGAAACATACATGGACATTGTGAAACCAGTGCTAGATTTGGCATATAACACGGATCGTGCAAAAATAGCCGGCCTCTTAACCCGGAAACTGCGGGGAGACTCTTAAGAGTTCCCCCGGCGGACTGCGGGAAGACTCTTAACCCGAGAACTGTGAGAAGACTCTTAAGAGTTCCCCCGGCGGACTGCGGGAAGACTCTTAAGAGTCAGAGAAAAAAAAAATCAACTTTAAACATCGAACGCAATTTTTTTGTTTTATTTTATTTTTATTTTTTTTATTTTTTTTTTGGGCCCCTGGGCCATGCAAAATATCACTCCTCTACCTCCCCTCCTTCCCCACTTTCCTCCCCTCCTTCAGTTATCACCTATTTTCCCTGGTATTCCCTTATTCTGAGGTATATTTTCGTGCTAACATTAGCGAGTTGCAAGCAGGGCATTGTCATCTCTGTTAGCAAGCGAGTGCAAGAGAGAGAGAGAGAGAGAGAGAGAGAATATCGATCGACTGTGTCTCAGTGGCCTTGGGGGAAATTGGCGGGAAAGCAGGTTGCCTCACCCATACATTATATAACTCCCGGCCTGTATCACCGATTTTGACCATCCAAACACTGTTTTCTCTCGTTTTATTGTTGTTTCAGGTTAATACCTTTATAATCAACCCATAATAGGCGCGTATGAATAAGTATTAATGCTATTTATGGTAAAATGAATATTTTAGTGATGGAAACAGCTCAAATACGTCAGCACAGGGGGACGTTTCTAATTACCCCCATGCGCACTTCTTAGGTTAACGCACTTGGGAAAAGCCGTTTCCCTCGTTGCCCCACAGGTAACCCCTGAACTCACCTGGGATCAATTTAGACCCTTTGTAATCGATGCCATTTCACTAGGTATTTTTGTCGCCTTTGCAAAAATTAAAGACATAAAGTTTGAAGGCGATCTAGACGCCACAATTGCCTCCATTCGTCAGCAAGTAAGAGCTGCATTCCCTGCTCTTCCCGTGGAGCAACAAAATCAAATTCTCTTTGTCTACCTCATGCAAGTGTTACCCTTTTCCATCGTACAACTCTTCACTGTGCATGACCCCGTTGATTTCCCTAAAGATCTAATCACCATACGAAAGTTTTTAGCGGCCCAACCCAAGACCAACACCCTAGCTGTCATCAAAAATCCCCCCACTCAGAAATCAGCTGCACGTTTTTCACGCCCACCCAGAAAGAATCAGAATAAAGCTCCTCCTCCCTCAGCTCCACCACTGTACATGACGTCACTCCGCGACGCCACCCCACCACCCCCTCACATTTTCCCCCACATAAAAGAACACGCTTCCATCTCTCTACCTCATACAACTCCTCCTCAACCTCTAAAATTTTTCCTTCCCCTGCATCTCAAACTTCCACACCAAAATACATACTGTACATTCAATCTGCCCATTCCATTCATCATATCCCAACCACAGAAATCAAAAGAAATCAGCACCAACTCCGTCCACTCTCAACAACCCCACCATTTTACACAGCAAAACACCTCATCATAAACGCTCCTCTACCTCACATCCTCCATCACTTAAGAATAACCACAAACATCCTTCTGCTGCCATATCTACACCCAACCCACACCCTGTTTCCCACCATTCTGTCACCCCACCTCTCCCATCCTCACCACCCATCTCCGTTATCACCTGCAACAAACCCCCCAAACTCGTGTACCCCATTCAGAACTCAACATCACCCCCATGCATACCCCCTACCTTACCCCCCTCTCCACCATTTCCCTATCAAATCCCCACACCCCAACCCTCCAAACCACCAGATCATCATAAACTCAACCTCCAGCATTCCTCACCCTTCCCACAACCCCACTCACGACCACAACTCTCTACACAATGCAACCCCTCCCAAGCTCCAACCTCTTCCACAACAAAAACCCCGACTCGACCTGCCCATTTCACCTTCACCCCCCCTCCCCCCTATCACTACCCCCGACCGCAACCCTTCAAACCACCATCCATAGCAAACCATCATCCAACATCAACCCCTCTCCAGCCAAAACCTCTTCCCCCCCCCCCCCCCCCCCCCAACAAACCACACTCTGCCTTCCCAACCTCCACAGATCCACCATTCACGCACACAAAACTCATCCAAAACCACCCCCAACACAGCCCTCACCCAGACCCTCGCCAAACCTAACGGTCCACCCGTTCCTAACGGCAAACCTAACGGTACCCCCGTCCCTCCCTACCAAAGTGAAAGCGAATTCCCAAGGTCAAAGCCCCAGCCACCACCCCCACCCCTCCCACTACCCTATTTCCCACCACCGACCGGCCCGGCCCCCCAAAACAAACCCACTTACTCCACCCTTGAGGTACGAGGTCGTACCTCATATAAAGGCGACGGAAGTGAAATACCCCAGGAACGAAATTCCTGGGAGCGAAACTCCCATCCCCAACGAGATCCCCGGTCCCATTTCCATCCCCGATTTGGTCTCTCTCGCTCTTCCACCTCATTCCACATGTTATACGTCTCTCCAATCACAGTCTTCTAGTATACAAACCACATTACTTTACTCCTTGACATTCTTGATGTACTGATCAAGTGTATATTTAATTATGTAACCACCATTCAGGCTATATATATATATATATATATATTTTTTTTTTTTTTTTTTTTTTTTTTTTTTTATATTCCAACTTACTTCCTCTCGGGCATAGGCTGAGAGCCTTAACATTCACTGCTTGACAATGAACAGTGAAGCCCGTGAGGTCTTGTTCCAGTCTAGGGAGTGAGACATATGAAGCACGTAGAGTACAACGAGCACCTGCCATCTTGCCTTCACATGAGGCACGGTGCTCACTCATGGCCCGAAACGACCCCATCTCTGAAGCCACCTCGTTCCCGTGCTTCACTGTCTCACCCCCTACACTCGGACTCTCACACTTACACACACACAACGCCACCTGTTGAGCAGATAACTCACCAGGCATTGCACCCCTATAGCATATTTTGAATATGGGAATATTCATACAGTGCTATTTAATCAGGGAACAATGAGGGTATTTTATTGACGTTTCGGTGGGCTTGTGGTAATGCACTGATACTAGGTACAGCACAAATTCCATCCCAATAATATCTTCCCATTGATACATCGGGATTTGAACCCGGGACCTTTGGATTACCAGGCCAGTGGCAAGACCACTCCACCACACCTCCCCTACTTTGTGTAGGTTCGAGGCGATCTAAAGACACCTTAGCTTCCATTTCACAACAAATCAGATCGTGATTACGTCAGCCCTGTATTTAGTTATATAACAATCATAGTCCCCCACTTCTAGCAATTATATGTCCCTAACCTCCCGTTGTTTTATCCACTAACTATATATATTCCCAACCTTCCTAATACAACCTCCATTTCACTAGACAAAATACCTAGGAGTAATTCCGAGATTTAATTATGCAATTACACTAGACAGCCCATAACTCACTGAGATCCACATTGCTATTTTATTGATGTACCAACTCCCTAATGTTAACATAATTTAGGGAACTTGCAGAAAGGAAAGACACCCATCTTCGTTCCCCCATTGTTAGCAGTTATCTATCCGTAACCTCACGTTGTTTTTCTTCTGTCCATTAACTATATCTTGCAGCCGCATATTCCCACAGAACCTTCCTTGTGTATGTGTCCCATGCCAGTTCTTGTATTGATTTATGCCTGTTGATTTAGATGAGTTAATTATGAATTATGTAACAACAACCCCTACCACACACATAACTATACTAAGGCAAATCACATAATTCCAACAGTGTCAAGTATGATCCCCCCCCCCCCCCCACCCAGTTGTACTATCGACCAAACCATTTAACCATGACTCTATACACCCGATAACCCTATGCCAGTTATTATATTGATTTATGCCTGTTAATTCGGATAACTTCATTATGATGGTGATGGGCTGGTCTATTGGTGATGGGCTGGTCTATCAGAGTGAGAACTGAGCGATCTCTGCCATACCCATAGCTTAATCTGACTGTTCCTTTTACTTATATATTTTCTAGATCTCAAGTGACGGCGTCTCTTCCGTGGATTGACCTCCCAATCTACCAAGATTGGAAGCCAAAGCGTCACATTTTTCCTTTGCCCCTCAACGTTCTCTTCATAACTGCAGAGGGACACAGGGCCCTGGGTGGGGCTTTGGTTTCCCGGACGTTTCCTCACCCTCCTCAGCTCCCCGCCATGGAGTAGCTTCGGTCACCCAGGCTTTATTGTGGTCGGCAGGGGAGGTTCTGTGGCGGCGCTCGGTTGTGGCCTTGGCCTTGCTCCTGTTCGGCCAGGCAGCTTGGGGAACAGCAACAACAACAACAACTTCATTATGAACAATCTGCATACGATCATCAGGAGAGAGGCAGGAAAGATACCTAGTATCTCTCTCCATTATGAGTCTAGATATATGTACCCCCATGCTCAGTTGTTCCCTTTTTCTAGTAACTAAGTGTATATATAATATTAACCGGAGTATGCCCGACCGATATTGATACGACATAGTGGCACTGTCCTTTTGTCGGATTGTGTCACGTGCATACCAACCAGGTTCCATCATCTTATGACGACGGCGATAATACCGTCATTCATGCATGTATTCAATTCTTGGGGTAGCTATCTATTATCCCCGATGTTGTTCCTCTCTTCCATTTTTCCTTTCCACATCTGTTATACGTCTTCTCAATCACCCCTTTCTAGTCCACAATCCACACTGCTCTACTACATGACCCCATGCCCAGTTGTAACCTTTTGAATCACCCTGTCACTTTCTCCTTCACACACCGCTGCACCCACCCCTCTACCTGTTTGATCGTAGGGCACTGCCACCCCTATGTCCAGTGCATTAAGGGTCACTGTCAAAGTTCACGAGCGACGCAGCGACCTAGCCTCGCCCCACAGCCCTCCCAATTCACAACCCTCCCACTGTAAAGACGCCATAAGGACGTTATAACATGCCGACTCAGTTCGTTCACTAGCCCCAATAAATGGAAGGTAAAGACCTATCCTTGTACCCCCATTAAGTATCCTCTAACTTACTAGCCCAACTCACCACCTGAACCAGAACCATAGCCGGCGCGAGGCTAGGGCGACCACCTCTCGCCCCCCTTAAAAGTGTATTTTTCCGCCTGACTTGCACTTTCACGAAACCACTATTCCTAACACCCACGAGTGATCCTCGTATGTGAAAACTAGATGTAGTGATCAACCCTAACTAGGAGTATAGCTCCTGACAACCTGAACTCATATCTCAACCCAATTAACGTAAGAACTCCCTATAACCATATTCAGGGCGCGGCATTCCCCCCCCCCCCCTCGACCCCACGGGGACACCACCAACCCCCACGGAGGTTTACCATGA
Organism: Paralithodes platypus; assembly: GCA_032716605.1. Taxonomy (NCBI): domain Eukaryota; kingdom Metazoa; phylum Arthropoda; class Malacostraca; order Decapoda; family Lithodidae; genus Paralithodes; species Paralithodes platypus. The sequence continues at coordinate 4,094,816 of CM064538.1, read as the reverse complement.
CCCGCACAAGCCAGCAAATTCTTGCCAGACAACAGGTGAGCTTCCAACAGGTTATGAACTACAAATCTAGATACCTATCCAAATACCATCCTACCCCATCCTTAACTAAACCCAAAATCCCCCTTAACCCGGGAACTGCGGGAAGACTCTTAAGAGTTCCCCCGGCGGACTGCGGGAAGACTCTTAAGAGTCCGAGAAAAAATAAATAAACTTTAAACATCGAAAAAAATTTTTTTTTTTTTTTTTTTGGGCCCCTGGGCCATGCAAAATATCACTCCTCTACCTCCCCTCCTTTCCCACTTTCCTCCCCTCCTTCAGTTATCACCTATTTTCCCTGTTATTCCCTTATTCTGAGGTATATTTTCGTGCTAACATTAGCGAGTTGCAAGCAGGGCATTGTCATCTCTGTTAGCAAGCGAGTGCAAGAGAGAGAGAGAGAATATCGATCGACTGTGTCTCAGTGGCCTTGGGGGAAATTGGCGGGAAAGCAGGTTGCCTCACCCATACATTATATAACTCGCGGCCTGTATCTCCGATTTTGACCATCCAAACGCTGTTTTCACTCGTTTTATTGTTGTTTCAGGTTAATACCTTTATAATCAACCCATAATAGGCGCGTATGGATAAGTATTAATGCTATTTATGGTAACATGAATATTTTAGTGATGGAAACAGCTCAAATACGTCAGCACTGGGGGACGTTTCTAATTACCCCCATGCGCACTTCTTAGGTTAACCTCTGAAGTGCGCATGGGGGGTATGAGACACCACACTCCTGTGCTGACGTATTTGAGCTGTTCCCATCACTAACATCGTTTTTTTACCATAAATAGCATTAATACTTATCCATATGCGCCTATTATAGGTTGATTATAAAGGTATTAACCTGTTACAACAATAAAACAAGTGGAAACCGCGTTTGGATGGTCAAAATCGGCGATACAGGCCGGGAGTTACATAATGTATGGCTGAGGCAACCTCACTTCCCACCACTTTTCTCTACCTCTGGAGAGAGACTGTCGATCGATACTCTCTCTCTCTCTCTTGCACTCGCTTGCAAGAAGAGTTCTCTGTTCAGTGATGACAATGCCCTGCTTGCAACTCGCTAATGTTAGCACGAAAATATACACAGAATAAGGGAATAACAGGGAAAATAGGTGATAACTGAAGGAGGGGAGGAAAGTGGGGAAGGAGGGGGAGGTGTAGGAGTGATATTTGGCATGGCCCAGGGGCAATAAATATATATATTTTTTTTTTTTTTTTTTTTTTTTTTTTTTTGGGGTGTTTTAAATGGATTTTTTTTCCCTGACTCTTAAGAGTCTTCCCGCAGTCCTCCGGGGGAACTCTTAAGAGTCTTCCCGCAGTTCCCGGGTTAACCCATCCTCGATTCCGAATAGCATGTCGGCTAGACCAGAGAAGGATACTTATGTGAATTGATGAATAATGTTTTCCCGCCTGGGCCCATATAGTGCCAAACAAAGTAGTACCCTCCCCTTGAATAAATCCTGCCCTAATCAACTCTAATAGTGACTTGCACTAGAGTAAAGATGTCCACAATAACCAATCATATTACAGACTACCTATTGCCGAGATAAAGACCCCTCTCACTACCCCACCTAAGTTAACCAAAATAAATTAACTACTTCATAGCCCCGACATCCAGTACATCTAGAATATTCTCTGTTTCCCTTGACCAAGCCTATAAATAACACCACAGAGACAACACTCGCCAGTTCATCAGTAGATATCAAAGTAACGGCTGCGCTGCTCTGGTTGCCGTCTATTGTGCTCCACCCCTCAAGATTCTCGATAATTCGGTGTCCGTAATATGTGCAACTCTGTGAGGAAGTGAATTAACCCTTTGTGAATGTTTTATTGCAGCCGGGACCCCCGACGGTAATATTATATCTGCAAACAACAAATTCACCAATTATTGATTGTTTTATAAACGTCTTGTAGTGTGTCCTCTGCTACTTGAGTTTACAAGCAATCATAACACATAACTGATCTAAGACAGAAAGATCTTGTTATGTTAGAAGGGATTATGCGAGAAACTTTTAATTGAGGACTCTGCAAGACTAACTCCTTGGCAACAATTGACTGAAGGCCCCATCAGCATTTGTTGACAAAAAGGTGTAAAACCACCCGCGCCCATTGAACCTTTCGTAAAGACCAGAGACAGTTAAGAAAGTCGCTTCTCCCGACTGTCTTACGTTCGTCCGATTCATTGTTACTCCGGTTGAACCTGAAACAGTGTAATTTAAGGTCCCTAGTAAGAGTAACATATTGGGGCATCATCACCGGTTAAGCAAGTAAACCCATCTGTAACCTTCTCTACACTCCCGGACAACTTGGACGGCCCCGGAGCAGCTGTGAGCCCCCCAACATCATCAACTCAAGATAACCAGGAAACTATCACCATGCTAATTCTCGAAGTACCAGTGTTACGGTACCATTAACTCAATCATCCAGTGTATTCAGTTGTGTTTCGATATTCTCGGATGCTAAGAGGAAAGTGATTACTATGCTAGTGTGCACTAAAATATATCAGTGAAGTTAAACTAGGTGACTGACTCCCGTAATTATTCTTGCTATCAGGTTTAACCTCGCCGAAGAAATAAGTCCTCATAAATTGGACTACAGCTCGAGTGAAAGCAATTCTGAAATAAGTGATTGTGATATTAACCAGAAACCTGAATTGCCCCCACTGATATTCTGTCTTAAGTATTAACTAACCAAGTGAACATACTAGACCAGTAAACCTAGCTACCGTTATTCCCTTTACGTTAATTCTTGGGAAATAACCATATTACTTAATTGCATCTTTGATTTTCGAGTCATATTACCAGAGAGTTAATTAACGAGATACCTAGCCCATGTGATTCGTGTACCCTACGTATCGTTGAAGTTATGTGATCAGAAGAATAATACCTGAACGTTGGAAGTGGGAAGTGAGTCTCTATCCAAATCTGCGAGAAGTGCTAGAAATTATAAAAGTCCAAAGTATGCATCTGACTTATCCAGTTTACCATTGTTTCAAGTGCACATATAACCATTATTCTGCCTAGTGTTTTTGGAGAATAAAGCTGCATTATAAACCATTACTTTGAGATTATCTATGTCCTCTATTGATTCCATTAGTGTACTGTGCATGAAATCCTATAACCCAATCTTGCAGAGCCCACCTTTACCAAGTTAATCCTGTATAAAATCAGGGCATAACAGTTTCGTCAGGCTTACTGAAGGCTGTTTCATACTGCAGACGTAAGAGTTCGCTCATTTCCTTTTTGTCCCCTGTGAATGACCCATCATCTTTACTTAGTGGGCCAATGTTTGATGTGGTTTTAGTCTTATGTTTAGCTTATGAAAAGAAGTACTTGGAGTTTTCCTTTATACTGTACTTGTAATAGCTTTGCTCTCTTCTTCTATGTGTTGTAGTCCATATGAGATTCTTAGTCGTTGTTCAATTTCCACAATTTCTCTATCTATTTTGACCTTTTGTCTTTCCTGTAGATTTTGCTGTGTGCGTCTTTGTGTTAGTAATTTTCTTCTTCTGTACAGCTTCCTTCTTTCCCGTTCTTGTTTGCTTCTTCGTCTTGTTTGTCTTTCTGTTATGTGGTGGCTACAGATTTGGGTCATGGTTTCTGTTAATAGGACTAGGCATTCTGATGGTGTCCGAATTTTCTCATTACCTATCACGCCAGAACCAAAAGGGATGGCCTTCAAACCTAAACCCCGAAACCGCTCCGACTTCCAACCTCAAAACCAGCAAGAGTGGCAAAACGAAGACTCAGGTTTGACGATAAATTACCTTCGGCAACTTCCCTTCCAAGCCAGTTCAAGGGTTCGGTCATACCTGCCCAACAGCATTCAGCCATACTTGTGCCCGGGAGTTGACTCATACTTGCTCTCAAGGGTTAAGTCATATTTGCCCTTCTCCAGTACACTCGTCCACCAAAATTGACGAGGCGCTCGAACGTCTCACTAAGAGCAGAAAGTTCAGGCATACTTCCTCTCAAGTGTTCAGTCAACTCATACTTGCCCTTCTCCAGTACACTCATCTACCAGAACTGACGAGGCACTCGAAGGTCACTCTAAGAGCAGAGCATTCAGTCATACTTGTGCTCGAGAGTTCACTTGTACGTGCTCTTCCTCCCTCCCCCCAGTATGCTCACAGAGATCCTCATTAGGACCTGCTAAGGGCCTGTCCATAAATACCCAGGCAAAGTGACTCGACCAGCGAGATCACCATAGATGCAGATGACGAACAGCAAGAATACGTATGCCCCTGCATCTACAGTCTTGGGTGAGAAGCAGAAGTGCATCTGTGAAATCTAGAACACCCGCATCCTTATTGCCTGCGATCCCGGGCAAACACCTGGGCAGTTAAAAGAAAAGGTACACTGAATAAGATTGTTCCTGGATTTCAGAAACCTTACTAACGAAAGATCACTAAGACACCAAACACACTATCCTTTTGACTATTTGCTAGATATATCTACTGCATAACTTCAGGTATCATAAGCGAGTCCGTGTTTGAGTCTAAGATATGTATACTCTGTTACCATTGTTTGCCTCCGAACAACACCACTCCCATTACAAAATCTCTACTTAGGTACATACATTCACTAGTCAACCCCCCAGCCCCATTATCTTTTGTTGTGCTTGATTCTGCCGTTCATATAATTACTTTAGTCTTGCTTATGTTTCCGTCATTCACGATATAAGCCGGTATATGCATCACGCTACCTAATTATTAACTCGTACGTATTGTATATTATACTCTTTTATGCTTAATTGTAATTATCTATATATGTGAGTGTTCAGATATTTGTTAACCAGTATTTTTCACTTAGTTAAAACCTTATAATACGAAGATTGTGTATTTTGTTTTAGTCTTAACTTTCTAATATAGTTAAGGACCACTATCTCCCACGGGACATTTACTAGATAACTATAAAACATGAAGGTATCGGCATTTTAATTATTATTGTAATTTTATTACTATTATTAATGCTATATCATTATTACTATTATTATTGAAAGAGTAATCCCATCAGCCAATCAGAAGGCGGGATTTACTCAGGTGTGCCAGCCAACTTTGCATCAGGCCAGCTACCCGGGGCAACCCTCTGGCACCCAGGAGCTCTCAGCCAATCACAGGCCGCCTATTACGCACCAAAACACTCATCTCACCTCACCTCCTAAACGCCCAGCTCTTAACCCCTTCCGACTCATATGACGCAGATGTTGCCAGATTAACAATAAGAAACAGAGTTCTCTCACTCTTATAATTACCTCTCCAAAATTAGTTTTCTGCCCACAGCTAACTCAAAGACAACTGCAGAGGTTGAAGTAACTAAACTAAAGGTTTGATAATACCCCTGATGGTAATAAAGGCTTTAAAGTATCCCTAATAGGCTCAAAATTGCGTCATATGTCGGAGAGGGTTAACTTACCCTCTGTTGACACCCGTATTTTCTATCCTGGCAAAAAGCGTTCTGATGTATTGGTGCCAACCCCTTACTCTACGATGAGAGTAAAGCTGTAGATATTATATACCTTGATTTTCAAAAGGCCTTTGACAAAGTTCCCCACAAACGTTTACTGCTAAAACTAAAAGCGCATGGAATACAAGACGGTGTGTTGAAATGGATAGAAAATTGGCTCAGCGACAGAAAGCAACGAGTAGTCATAAACGGTAAGGCATCTAAATGGACCAATGTAAGAAGCGGGGTACCCCAGGGATCCGTACTGGGACCAATTCTCTTTCTAATTTACATCAACGACATAGATGAGGGTCTCACCTGTACAATCTCAAAATTTGCTGACGATACAAAAATTGCAAATAGCGTACTCTCAAAAGAACCAGTTGACGATATGCAACACAATCTAGATAAATTGTCATGTTGGGCCCAAATTTGGCAAATGAGTTTCAATGCGGATAAATGTAAAGTACTACATATCGGATACCTAAATGAGAAAGCAAACTATTCGATGAATGGCACTCAGCTTAAGAATGTAAACAGAGAAAACGATCTGGGAGTAACAATATCGAGTAACCTAAAACCGAGTCAACAATGTTCAGAAGTTGTTAACCTCTGAAGTGCGCATGGGGGTAATTGGAAACGTCCCCCTGTGCTGACGTATTTGAGGTGTTTCCGTCACTAAAATATTCATTGTGCCATTAATAGCATTAATATTTATCCATATGCGCCTATTATGGGTTGATTATAAAGGTATTAACCTGAAACAACAATAAAACGAGTGAAAACAGCGTTTGGATGGTCAAAATCGGAGATATAGCCCGCGAGTTGTATAATGTATGGGTGAGGCAATCTGCTTTCCCGCCAATTTCCCCCAAGGCCACTGAGACACAGTCGATCGATACTCTCTCTCTCTCTCTTGCACTCGCTTGCTATCAGTGATGACCACACCCTCCAATCGGATTTCTAATGTTAGCACGAAAATATACCTCAGAATAAGGGAATAACAGGGAAAATAGGTGATAACTGAAGGAGAGGAGGAAAGTGGGGAAGGAGGGGAGGTAGAGGACTGAGATTTTGCATGGCCCAGGGGCCAAAAAAAAAAAAAAAAATAAAAAAAAAAAATATAAAAAAATATTTTTTTTTCGATGTCAAAAGTTGATTTTTATTTTCTCTGACTCTTAAGAGTCTTCCCGCAGTGCGCCGGGGGAACTCTTAAGAGTCTCCCCGCAGCTCCCGGGTTAAGAAGGCAAACAAAATAATTGGCTTTATAGGCAGGTCATTTGAGCATAAATCCAAAGAAGTTATCCTAACCCTTTACTATTCCTTAGTCCGCCCTCTTCTGGAATACTGCGTTCAATTCTGGTGCCCTTATTACCAAAAAGATATAAACAAGCTAGAACGAGTTCAACGTAGAGTTACCAAAATGATACCTAGCCTAAAGAACAAACCATACGAAGAGCGTTTTAGAGAATTAAATTATTTCCTTTAACCCAGCGCAGATTAAGAGGTGACTTAATTCAAGTGTTCAAAATCATCAAAGGCATCGACAATATGAACTGTAGTAAGTACTTCACTATCGACCAATCTAATTACACGCGGGGAAACGGTTGCAAAATTATTGGTAAATCTTTTAACTCACACGAATCTAAGAATTTCTTCTTCAATCGAGTTGTCAACTTGTGGAATGGGCTTCCCCGAGACGATATAGACTGCATCACCGTTGATTCATTTAAACTCCGCCTAGACAAATATCTCGCATCAAACCCGCGACTGACTGCGTTTGTAAATGAATAACTTTATTTTATCCCCTCCTCTGTCCCCTACTAACTTCCTAATCCTGCCACGGACATTAGTTCCAGGGCAGTAATTCCCTTTCCAATGTTCCCTTACCCACTCTAAATCACTGTTTGGACACTTGATCCTCAGTGTTTTGGAGGACAAGCAGCCTAGAAGGGTCACTAGATCTGTTGTTGCTTGATTTCCTTTGTACTCCTGTCAGACACTGAAAAACATCACGGATACGATTCTGGGAAGTTACTACGGAGATGTTAAACTGGAAGTGGGAGAGCGTACGCTTCAAAGATCCCGGGCATACCCTGTTAAGCCCCAGCGTGCGCCTCAGCCAATCACAAGCCCGCATTGCATCGGGGGCTGGTATAAAGGGAGGTGGGTAGGGTCAATGCTAACTCTATCTCCAAATTCCTAGCATTTGGAGGAGGCCGCTCCTTTTCATCCTCTCCCTCTCGCCCAATAACAAAGTATGCGGTCACCGTTCTGTCCCTGATCAAAACAATCCCTCCCCTACAGCCATCTCCTCCCCCACACTAAAATTTTCGCAATTTTTTACTCACCCGCCAGCCAAAATTTCTCAAAAATTACAAATTACACAATATAAATTAAGCCCTTTATAAAACCGTGCAACCATCACCAAACTCGGCAGTTGACAGCTATAACTTGCTGACCCCCTTTAGACCCTTACCATCCAAAATTATAAGGCCACTTTTTAGACCATTTCCATCCAAAATTGCCACCTTTTGTTTCCAAAATTTACCACCCTAAATTAATACTCCTTATGCCTTTACCACTCAAAATTTAGCCTCCACCCCTTCTTGGCATGCCATACTGAAGCTCTGAAAATGTACTCTCAATAATATCGACAGAGTCACAACCCTCCTCTCCTCCAACAACCCAAATTGTACAACTTACGCACGTTGGGTCAAGCCCCGACACTCTTTATCCTCCTACTTTAACACTTTCTCTCTTACTACAACAATAAAAACTTCCCTTCTTTCACACTCACCCACCTTTTCTTTATTCATTCTGTGGACTCAGACGGACACAGGCACCTGCCTGGGCAACACTGGCCCTCTCTTAGCACAACTTCGCCACTTATCCTTCCTAACCACCACGGGGGGATAAAACCTGGATACTTCCTGACCTCCAGCACCAAACCGAGGCGGAATACAAGGCGACCAAAGGACCGGCTACACCGCTCACCCTCATCTCAGATTCATTTGCATTATCCTGTTGCCTGTCGCCACATCGCCAGCCTGCACACCATTAGCCAAGCAGTGCAGAACCGTAACCAGGAGGTCGATGGTACAGAGCGGATGGACAAGGTGTATTGGCCGGCCTTGAGGTGGTAAAGAAATGAAGTACGATATAGCAGATCACACCAATTTAATAAAATACCCTTATGGGCATGACCAGAATTAAGAAAGGAAGAGAAAAGTTTGACAGAAGCCTTGTGTCCCAACAATAAAATATATGTGTCCTTATAGGGCAACCAAAGAGAAAAATTATTAAACAAATGATGAAATAAACTATCATGCGTTGAGAGATAGCTTTCTATTGTTAGTATAGCACAAGCTATTCAGCCAGAAATAGTAAAGGAATTTTTAGGATATTATATCAAGAGGTAGTTAAATGTAGAGTGAGAATGCCTAAGAGTTTGAGTAAATAATATAAAAGTTTACTCTGACAGAATTATATCATTGAGAAATGGGATATATGGACCGAACTCGCTGAGATTCTAGGTGGTGAATGTAACCAGGTATTAACGTAATGATGCCCGCAACTAATGTGGGTTAGAAGTATAGGATTTGTGTTAGGATAAAATTAGCTTGAGACATAGTTAGGACGAGCAACCAAGCCTCCATTATTTGGAAACCTTTTGTTAACCTAACAAGTGCACATGGGGGTAATTGGAAACGTCCCCCTGTGCTGACGTATTTGAGGTGTTTCCGTCACTAAAATATTCATTGTGCCATTAATAGCATTAATACTTATCCATATGCGCCTATTATGGGTTGATTATAAAGGTATTAACCTGAAACAACAATATAACGAGTGAAAACAGCGTTTGGATGGTCAAAATCGGAGATATAGCCCGCGAGTTGTATAATGTATGGGTGAGGCAAGCTGCTTTCCCGCCAATTTCCCCCAAGGCCACTGAGACACAGTCGATCGATACTCTCTCTCTCTCTCTTGCATTCGCTTGCTATCAGTGATGACCACACCCTCCAACCGGATTTCTAATGTTAGCACGAAAATATACCTCAGAATAAGGGAATAACAGGGAAAATAGGTGATAACTGAAGGAGAGGAGGAAAGTGGGGAAGGAGGGGAGGTAGAGGACTGAGATTTTGCATGGCCCAGGGGCCATTTTTTTTTTTTTTTTTTTTTTTTTTTTTTTTTTTCGATGTCAAAAGTTGATTTTTTTTTCACTCACTCTTAAGAGTCTCCCCGCAGTCCGCCGGGGTAACTCTTAAGAGTCTCCCCGCAGTTCCCGGGTTAAGCGGAAACTATATTATATACTTAGATATCACCTCGTCGAAAGCATGTTATCGATCATACATAATATCTATTAAAGTAATCAAAGGATATATTTCTTCTTGATAGTTTTCATTATCACTATTGTATAGTCGCTGCGCATCGTGGACCTCGAGTCGAAGTAGGTCAAAGCTGTGAATGGTGATCGTACAGATAGGTTGTAATGGGAACTTAAAATTTTGAAGTGCAATATGTATTGTATTGTCGTATTGCCGCTACAGGCAGTTCTGCCTTTTGTCTCCCTCACTCACATAGAAAAGTATTCAACTCTTCAGTTTGAACGTATTTCGACCCGGACAGAGAATCAATCACTATGAGGATTATTGGTTGCTTATGTGTTTGCTAAGTAAAGCATAAACTTCCAAACAACTGTCGAATTATTCCTACCTCAGTAAATCAGCATTTTAGATTACATACTACAATTATTATTATCGTTTATATATCTAATATGGCATCACCATAATGACGTCATTGATGGATCAGAAATGGCGATACACACACACACACACATATATACAGTATATATATATATATATATATATATATATATATATATATATATATATATAGTATATAGTATATATAATTGAAATGCTGGGTGTGAAGGGAATTTATGGTCTCCTGAAATATCCCCAGGCTACCTTTAGGATCAACCTTTCCTGGTACCTGGCGCGGGGTACGAACCTCTGAAGGGAATTTAACCCTCCTAAAAACCCACAGGTTTTGAGATGCCTTGGGTGGGGTTCGAACCCTGGTTAGTGACCCAACCATCACCACCAGGCCCGCGCGCTAACCCACTGTACTACCACGGACGTACAAAAGTATAGTAACCTTAGTCCTATTTGTAGGAACCAGGTGATAGTCTCGTGGTGATTCACGTGATGAGTTTATTGGACTTCCCATCAACGACTATTTTACACTATACCAGACGTCAACTCGGGTAGTACATTATTGGGGTTGCGGGATATTTTCGAGGGCATTACATTACATCCTTCTTTAACTAGGCTAGTCCCTAGCCTCTTTAAGGTCGTAAGGTATCGTAGCTGTATCACCTCAGCAATCTCAATATTGTTGGGGTCCGCGTGATGGGTGCTATATGTAGCTACCAGATCACGTTCCGTGACTGCCACCAATGAAATGCTGGGTGTGAAGGGAATTTATGGTCTGAAATATCCCCAGGCTACCTTTAGGATCAACCTTTCCTGGTACCTGGCGCGGGGTACGAACCTCTGAAGGGAATTTAACCCTCCTAAAAACCCACAGGTTTTGAGATGCCTTGGGTGGGGTTCAAACCCTGGTTAGTGACCCAACCATCACCACCAGGCCCGCGCGCTAACCCACTGTACTACCACGGACGTACAAAAGTATAGTAACCTTAGTCCTATTTGTAGGAACCAGGTGATAGTCTCGTGGTGATTCACGTGATGAGTTTATTGGACTTCCCATCAACGACTATTTTACACTATACCAGACGTCAACTCGGGTAGTACATTATTGGGGTTGCGGGATATTTTCGAGGGCATTACAATAATATATATATATATATATATATATATATATATTATATTATATATATATACAGTATATGGGGGGAGGTGTGGTGGAGTGGTCATGCCACGGGACTGGTAATCCAATGGTCCCGGGTTCGAATCCCGATGTATCAATGGGAAGATATTATTGGGATAGAATTTGTGCTGTACCTAGTATCAGTGCATTACCACAAAGCCCACCAAAATGCCAAAAAAATGCCATCATTGTTCCCTGTTTAAATAGCACTATATGAATATTCCCATATTCAAAATAGGCTACAGGGGGGGCAATGCCTAGTGAGTTCATTGTTCAATAGGTGGTGTTCTGAGAGTAAGGGTCCAAGTCTAGGAGGTGAGACAGTGAATCACTGGGGAGAGGCAGCTTCAGAGATGGGGTTGCATCGAGCCATGGGTGGACAACCGTGCATCTTGCGAAGGCAAGATAGCGGGGGCTGGTTGTATCTCGAAGTGCTTAATATGTCTCACTCCCTAGACTGGAACGAGACCTCACAGGCTTCACCGTTGATTGTACGGTTGAATGTACAGGCTCTCAGCCTTTGCCCGAGAGGGAGTATTTGGAATATATATAAACAAAAAACAAATGTATATATATATACCGGTATATATACTGTATATATATATATATATAAGTGCTTCATGTGTCTCACTCCCTAGACTGGAACAAGACCTTACGGGCTTCACCGTGTTGAGCGGTTGTATGTGCAGGCCCTCAGCCTATGCCTGAGAGGGAGTAGTTGGAATATAGGAAAACAAAAAATATTATATACCGGTATATTTATATATATATATATACTGTATATATATATATATATATATATATATATATATATATATATATATATATATATATATATCTATAATATAATGTCCATTGGCATCCAAGAGTGCACTATTTTAATGTATAGCAACAGTTAATCCATTCAGTACCATCCGTTATATTCTGGCAACTAGTATATGATTTTATTCATGTTAGGAAGGACTTCTAGCAATTAAAGGCTACAGACAATATCATTTAATCCTTTTAGCTACCACAGATCCTTCCTAAGCTTATTATAATCGTCTAACAGTTGTAAAAGACGTCACCGGTTCTGAATAGGTTAATAGTCCCACGCTTGATAGTTGATAGCCTACTTCAAAAACTAGGATCACCAACCATTATGATTATATTCCTCTTCCTGTCTCCATCCTGTGATCCCCTGCACCTTATGTTGCCCGAGAGCAGCCCTCTTTGGGTCTCAACGTAAACGTTCAACTGCAACGATTCTTGTAAGCAAATTATAAAGAACTTTCAATACAAATACTCATGTTAATTTAGTTAGCCTTTAAAAATAAAAATCTTTGATAGCCATTTGTAGAAAACGACTACATATTTATGGTTGACTGAATAATTTTAATTAAATATTTTATTCATTTATCAATATTATTCTTATTTAAAGTGATACCCAGAATGATTACGATATTAGGTACGATTTTAGTTACTGGACACCTATTTGACAGGTACCGCCAACGATTTAATACATATTATTTTTCGGTTTCCACGCATCCAACCCCAAGCTGCACCCTTTTCTGGTGTACGAAACACTAAAAAAGCAATGGGGACACTTTAATAATGATAATATGAGACGAAATATAAAGACAACTTGGTTGCGTTCGTGGAAGTAGCGTCGCTTTGTTTACTTTACGCTCGGAGTGACTTCCCGGTCCCGCTGCCTTGGCGGTCGACTTCAAATGGCTAAGCTTATATAACCAGTTGTTGGGTCCATTTTTTTATAAAGACTTGCGTTATAGGCCGTGGGATACAGGACAGGGTTGAGGGGGGGCTCTGCCCCCCCCCCCCCCCCCCCCCGTGAATTATATATGTGGCCAGCAGGGGGCAAGTAAAACAGCTGGCTGTAGTAACCTCGAGCGTCCTGGGTAAACAAACTGCGACGATCCGAAGCGACGACGGACTCCCCCCGCCGCCGATTTTCGGCCCAAACGCGCCGTTTTATTCTCGTCGAAAACCACATTTAAAAAGTTATTATATCGTTTTCAATACTATTACCGGACCAGAAAAAGGTGTAGCTTGGTGTTGGATGCGTGGAAACCGAAAAAAAAATATGTATTAAATCCTCGGTGGTACCTGTCAAATAGGTGTCCAGTAACTAAAATCGTACCCGATATTATTATTATTAGCAAATATATCAAAGGAAAAATACTATAATTGACTTAATTTAAACCAACATTAGAAATAAAGGTTATGTAGATATTTTGATCGAAGGATATATATTGCAACGCTCGACAGTCACATCGCATTATTGTTCAGAGAATTGTACGGACTAGAGTTTTCGAAATCGGGCTCCAGTTTTAGCCCATTGATTGACTTGCAGTGTGCTTGTTTAATAATCCAGAAGGGTTGATATCTTCTGAAGTCCTATTTTAATTAACTAACAGCTAGCGAGTTGATGAATTATCATTGGATATATTGTCCTTCTGTCTCGTCAGTTTGTGATTTACCTTTGTTTGCATGTAACAAAATCTATTACTTAAATTTATATGAAAACATTCCAAACTGATATTTAGTATTGTTAGATAAGCTCAATGTAATGAAAAGAGTTCCTTAGTAATGAAAAAAGGGTGCCCAAAGTAATGAAAGGTGAAAGTGACTCCTGAGTAAACTATTGAAAAGGAGGCCCTGAGTAATGAAATAGGGTGCCCACACTAATGAAAAGGTGACCGTAAGACTCCTGAGTAAACTATTGAAAAGGAGGCCCTTTGTCATGAAAAGAAGAGAATATGAGACCCATCTGAGTAATGAAATGGAGCCCTAAGCCATGACACTTGGGGCACCAAAGTAATGAAAAGTGGCGACCTTCTGAGTAATGAAAAGGAGGCACCGGAGTAATGAAAAAGAACCCCTAATTAATGAAAAGGATACTCTATAAAGACAATTATTGTGTTAAATCCCTTATTACAATACCAATAATTATATATATATATATATATATATATCCAAAGAGTCAATTGGCATCACCTAGCTTTCAAAGGTTAAAGATTAAACATTCCAATTCTGTGTATATTTATTAATAGTAAAGAGTGTGCAGGGCCAATTTAGGGGACACTCAACCAATATATATATCTCGTGGAACATCAAGAGTTTGCACCATTATCATAAGACTTAAGGGGAGGTTTTGTTTTGTTTTCTGGACTCCTTTCTCTCTCATTTTTAGCCCCATTCGTTTTGAGATTATAAGACGTTCGCCCTTCAGTTTGCCAATTTACGACCTTTCATCCCTTTTTTGTACCAATACTAAGACCCTTTGTGCCACTTAGGTATCAATTATGTCCTGGCTAGCGATAGCGAGCCTGTAATTTAGGAGGAAGAAGCCTTCATCCATGACATTTTTCTACCGAAAAATCTGCAAATTTATCGCGAATGGGGGTCTTGGGGTTGTTATTTTTTAAGCTTAATAGAGGTCCAGGGAGCAAACTAAATCTCCCCCTTAAAAGATATAAACAAACACTGATATGTAAATAATACAGTTCCAAACAATTAAGGCACTTTGACATAATTATTACTGTAATACTGCCGTGAGAGACTAGCGAGGGAAGGAGCTACAAATACAAGGTGGTGGTTATGATAGACCAGGAAAACTACCTTAGAAGTTAGAAATAAGTCAAGTATGTTGGCCAGATCTCCTAGGCGGTCTGGGATATGGGTAGGGTGCTGGACTAATTGTTTAGGTCATTTAGGATAGAAAAGATGTAGGCTTTATCACCAGGTTGGTCAGTGATATGAGAGGAGAGCCATTGGTGGTGGTGAACATTAAAGTCTCCTAAGATGGAGATTTCTGCAAAAGGAGAGATGGATATAATGTGTTCCTCTTTAGAAGTCAGATAGTCAAAGAATTTTGATTAGCCAGTAGAATCAGGGGAGAGATAAACAGTGTATAAATATTTAGTTTGAGAGTGACAAGAAAGCTTTAGCCAGAGAGTTGAGATTTCAGAAGAATCTGAGTTGGGAATATGAGAGAAAGCAAGATAGTTGCGCACATATACGCAACATCCACCTTTGGCTTGATATGGAAGATAGAGATAGTAAGAGGATACAGGGAAGGGTTTGCTGTCAGTAGACCAAGACAACAGGGTTTCGGTGAAAAAAAGAAGATCAGGGTTGGCAGAGGAGAGTTGGTGTTCTACAGAGTGGAAGTTAGAGAAAAGGCCACAAATGTTGCATACATTGATAGTAAGAGTAAAAGGTAGTGGTCCAGAGCATTTTAATGAGTCAGCACCGGGGGCCGCCAAACCACTGGGGGCATTTCTGGTCCCCCTCCCCAATGGTAGTCATTTTTAAGAAATTTTGGAAATGTGGTGTAGGATGTAAGGTGTATTATTGAAAGAGAGGGAAGGTGTTTAGGAGAGATAACTGGGCCTGCCCTCTGTTTTGGTGAGGCACGGAATGGATCAGCAAAGGTCAGGTGGTGAAACAGGAGTTCCAGTTTTCCTTAACCCCCACCTATAGCAGTTCCCAGCAGTACCGCCCTGTTCGTGTGGTGCCTATGATAAGAGCTTTCCCTACGACCTTTCCCGACCCAGATTGACCGCTATACAGATAAGCGATAAGGATCAATCTTGGTCGGGAAAGCTCTTAGCACGGTTTAATAAAATGTCCCTATTATGCTTCCTCCTCCTCCTAAGGGTTGTTCACTGGAAGGACCGATACACAGTGGAGTACCCCGACCATCTCTCCACTCGGAACTTCTGCAACACGTCCGCGATCATTCCTTCATCCCGGGGCTGGTTGATGGCTACCTGTACAACATTATAGAGAAATACGTAAACACAACATTCATTGGTGTTTAAAGGGAGGCGGAGGGGTAAGTTGGTGGTTTTCTAGACCCCCTTCTCCCTCACATTTAAGGGGAGATCCTTCACTTTTTGGTAAAAAAAAAAAAATATTTATTATTTTTTCTAGTTTCCTCGCTAGACCTCCATCAGAAATTGGGAGAAAGTTCATAAAATCGCCAAACTAATGGGTCTAAAGATGAGGGAGAAGGTGGTCTAGAAAAGCGACATGTCTGCCTCACATTTAACCTCATTAGTTTTGAGGTTTTAAGGCATTCGCCCCATTAGCTTAGCAATTTAAAGACCTTCACCCTATTTCTTTGTAATGTTTTAGAACTTTCGTGGCATTTAAGTGTTGAATTGTCCTGGCAAGTGAAAGCGAGCATGCAATTTAGGAGAAACCCGCCTGAGGCCGGGACATTATTTTACCGAAACATGTCCAATTTAATATCGAATGGAGGGTCTTGGAGGTATTTTTCTAAAGATTAATGGAGGTCTAGGGAAGATTAATGGAGGTCTAGGGAAGATTAATGGAGGTCTAGGGAAGATTAATGGAGGTCTAGGGAAGAGACTAAAATATATATAAGTAAATGAATAAATAAACATATAGATAAATATTTCTCCACTTAAGGGGGGTGACCTGCTTTTTTTTATTTGTCCTTTTCTCTCTTTCTCTGGCTTGTAACCATTCGGCCCCATTCAGTCAACTATTTTAAAACGTTTATCCCCATCTAGGTGTCGATTTCTTCCTGGCGAGCGATAGCGAGCCAGCATTATATGAAGAAATCCGGCTTCGCCGGAGACATTTTTCTATCGAAAAATGTACAAATTTAGCCTGCTGTCAAATTTAGCCTGCTGTCAAACAAAAATATAAAATATGCTGGCTCGCTATTGCTCACCAGTAAAATATTGACACCTGGATGGGGATAAACGTCTTAAAACAGTAGGCTGAATGGGGCCAAATGGATACAAGCCAGAGAAAGATAGAAAGGCCAGAACCAAAACAGGTCACCCCCCTTAATTTGAGATGGTTTTGCTGTGATGCACTTGGTTGTTACGTTGATGCCTTCACAGGGGCTTTGTTTTGCTGTGATGCACTTGGTTGTTACGTTGATGCCTTCACAGGGGCTTTCGTTGGATGTTACTTGGTGTCGGTGATGCCTTCACAGGGGCCTTGTTGTGCTGTGTGCACTTGGTTGTTACGTTGATGCCTTCACAGGGGCTTTGTTTTGCTGTGATGCACTTGGTTGTTACGTTGATGCCTTCACAGGGGCTTTGTTTTGCTGTGATGCATGTGTTACGTGATGCCTTCACAGGGGCTTTGTTTTGCTGTTTGGTTGTATACGTTGAGCCTTCACAGGGGCTTTGTTTTGCTGTGATGCACTTGGTTGTTACGTTGATGCCTTCACAGGGGCTTTGTTTTGCTGTGATGCACTTGGTTGTTACGTTGATGCCTTCACAGCGGCTTTGTTTTTGTTTTTCAAGTTTGATGAAGATCCAAGGAGCAAAATAAATAACTATAAAAACAAATAAAATCGAAAAAAATGAATATAGATATATAATTACATGATATATAATATTGCCTTACCTTGGTCAAGATGACATAGTAGAACCCTCCAGCCTCCTCCAGGGGCGCCACTTTGACCAGAAACTTTATACCAATGCACTGCAGACCCGCGATTAACATGTCTTGTAAGAACGCCCGTGCTCCAGTCCAATTCTGTTAAGGATGGGAATAAAAGTTAGACCATTCTATTCAGTTTAGAGAAGACCTGTGCGAGTGTGAGTAGCAAGATACTTGATATATATTTTACCCCTTCAATTGCTACAAACCCCTTCTAAGCCAACTCAAATCCTCTACTGTTAGTCACATTACCAACGAAAATAATACCAGAAACTTTATACTGATCCACTACAGACCCGCCAGTAACATTTCTTGTTGGGCGAGGGATGGTCCTATCCAGAGTGATGTTTGGCATCCTCTACCCTACCTTAGACGATTTTGTCTGTCTCTTTTCCTGTACTAATTTTCCTTCTAGATGCTGGCGAGGTCGTCCGTTAGAGTGGCACTGCAAGGAGGACTGCGGACGGTGGGGCATTGGCCCCTGCTGCCCTCTCACAGACAGATCTCATCACACCGTGGCTCCTTCGGGGGCCTGAGAATCTTAAGAGGCTTCTGTCTACCGGACTCGGGACTGTTCGGCCAGACAGTCAGGAGAACAACAACAACAACATGTCTTATAATAATATCTGAACTTCCATCCAGTTCAGGTGATTGCAGAAAAGAAAGATAAATTATGTCATTTTATTTATTCACCTCTTCGACTGATATAGACCTTTCCTATTCTTAGTAAAATGATCGACTATTAGGCAAAGCATTTTTAACCCTTTCAGTGTTTGAGGACTCTTATATTATTTTTATTATGGCCATCTATAGTCGATTATTTTTAGCTTAGGATGACTATTTAATAAGTCAGGAGGTTAACCCCTTCTCAACCGGTGACGTACTTTCCATTTTATTCTGGCAACTATTAGACGATTTTACTCAGCTTAGGAAGGACGTCAGCTACCAATTAAGAGGCTATAGACTATTTCAATTAATCCATTCAGCAACCATATATCCTTCCTAAGCTGCATAAAACCGTCGAAACATAGCTAGAATAAAATTCAATAGACGTAGCCGGCACAGAAGGGGTTAATTGATTTTTAGAGGGCCTTCCAAACCTGAATGATATCGTCTAATGGTAGCCTCAATAAAGTTACTAAAGGGTGCCAATTTTGACCCGAACATTTCTATCGATGCTCTTGTCCCTCAACGCGCCGCCCGGGAGACCTTAACCCTCCAGCCCCGGCTATGTATTATATATATATTCCTCGAAAACCGGGTGTTTTGGCCGAAAAACGTCTAGGCTAGGCTACCGTATATTCGTTAATCAGACTGCTTCCCGCATTCCCGCGCATCCCCAAGCGTAGCTGTGTTATTTACCTGTAGAATGGCATTAAGTAGAGCTCTCTAAGTCAACTGGTTGAGCTGTGATGATGATTTCATTGGAGATAACTTTATGGTCAAAACAGCCACTTTACACTACTATTCGATACTTAACAACATACAGGCACACAAGAACAAGCGCCGCTCTCCTTCTTGTGGCCGGAGATGCGGGGCGTCGGTCCAGCCGGCTGTTGTTTACATGCGTCGGACCGACGCCTCGCACACGAAGCTCACAGGCTTTCAACTACAGGGGTGTTCAAGAGTCCTTCCGGGTTCCTGGTATATGCTTTTTTATGGGCGTTTAAGAGCCCATCCGTGTTGAGAGGGTTAAGGGAGCCCACCTCGTTTTTTTTTTCTCTTTCTTTCCCTCTCTCTGGGTTGTTATCTATTCGTCCCCATTCAGCCTACTATTTTAAGACGTTTACCCCCGTCCAGGTGTCAATATTTTCCTGGCGAGCGGTAGCGAGCCAGCATATATATATATATTTGTTTTACAGTTAGCTAAATTTGTAAAAAATTTCAATAGAAAAATTTCTCGGATTTCTCCACAATGCTGGCTCGCTATCGTTCGCCAGGAAAGAATCTACACCTGAATGGGGATAAACGTCTTCAAACAGTTGGCTGAATGGGGCCGAATGGATACAAGCCAGAGAAAGAGAGAAAAGGACAGAAAGAGAAAAAAGCCGGTGACCCCTCTTAAGAATTTGCTACACCCCCAGGTATACAGCAGTACGGTACAGTCGGCCAAATATGTCATGGCGCGGCACCAAGTATATTTTGATCAATTATTGGTATCAGCGCTATCTAAGCATTAATTCATCGTTTCGAGTGAGACATAAACATGTTCCTATCTTTACACACCCTATTCAACATCTGACAGACATTAATACAGCATACAGCGAGCAAAACGTAATGACAGCGGCGACACAACTTATTTGGCCAACCGTACCGCTGGCTACTATATCCTGTTCCAAATAAGTAAGCCAAAACCCTTGAACATTAACCTCTATAACTCACAGACGACTAGAGTAATCCAGCTATTATTACTCCCATATGGGAATGGTCAGGCAGGGAATATTTTACAGTCCATTTGCGCTAGTCCTTTTATAGTTATAAAGGTTAGGACTTACGATTCTCGGTGTCTCTTTCTTTTCTGCTCTCTCTTGGAAGGACCATATTACCAGTCTTGCTAAGGCGGCCTCCCAGAAGCTGTGAGCGCTTCACCGCCTCAAGGGGTTCTTTACCCCTGCACAGCTTCTTGCTCTCTACAGGGGCACAGGGGAGGTGTGGCAGAGTGGTCTTGCCACTGGACTGGTAATCCAATGGACCCGGGTTCGAATCCCAATATGTCAATGGGAAGATATTATTGGGATGGAATTTGTGCTGTATCAGTGCATTACCACAGCACACCGAAATGCCAAAACAAAATACCCTCATTGTTCCCTGATTAAATAGCACTGTATGAATATTCCCATATTCAAAATATGTTACAGGGGGGCAATGCCTAGTGAGTTAATTGCTCAATAGGTGGCGTTCTGAGAGTGAGGGTCCGAGCCTGGGGAGTGAGACTGTGAAGCGCGGGGGCGAAGCAGCTTCAAAGATGGAGTTGGGTTCGAGCCGTGAGTGGGTGCTTCGCATGTCTCACTCCCTAGACTGGAACAAGACCTCACGGGCCTCACCGTCTTCAGAGGTAGAGTGTAAAGGCTATCAGCCTATGCCCGAGAGGGAGTAGTTGGAATATAGAAAAAAAAAAAAAAAAAATGCGTCCTTGTATTGAGTATTGTTCACATTTGTGGGGAGGATCCTCTCACACCGCACTTCTAGACAAAGTAGAGAGGAAAGCCTTTCGTATCATTAACTCCTGTCCACTCACCAACTCTCTGCAATCTCTCTCTATTCGCTGCAATGTTGCATCTCTCTCGCTATTCTACCACTACTACAATAATCAGTGTTCCTCAGAGCTCTTTCAGTGTATACCACCTCCTCTACGTAGGGTACGTAGTACCCGTCTTGCAACACAATCCCACCCCTACTCTGTGCAACTCTCCAACTCAAGATTGAAACGATACTCCCAATTTTTCATCTATTCAACAGCTGAGCTCTGGAACTCTCTCCCTGAATCCATCTTTCCCTCATCCTATGACTTAAATGGCTTCAAACTCCGTGTATCCAGGCAATTTGGCTCGACTGTTACTTGATTTTGGCTCTGTCATTCTTTCAATTCTGGGGGAGGCACTCGTTACAGGCAGTTTTGCCTTTTGTCTCCCTCATCCACATAGAAAAAAAAAATATATAAACGAAAATATATATATAATAATAATATATAAAACAAAACAATAATAACGGAAAATGAAAATGTTTACATATTAATAAATAAAACTATAAAAAGAACGAAAAATATGAAACAAAATATAATATAATAATAATATATAAAACTAAAAAAACAAATAAAAAGAACGGAAAAACCCCAATAATAACAATAAATAAATACTATAGAAAAGACTATAATTATACCGTACCTTCCACTCCTTGATGAGCGTGGGGTTGGGTTTGGGGTCGATGCTCTTATGGGCGAACATAACAAGTACCGTACTGGTGACGGTGGGGGGCTGTTGGGGGGGACGGATGCTGGCCACCTCCTCGAAGATTCCTGCAACATAAAACAACACGTCAATATTTACTTTGTTGTGTCACAGCGGGATGGATGTAGTTACCGGGTGTACCACTACCGACATACAACATAAATCATCTATAAATACTTATAATAAAATAAATACTTATAAATCTATAATACTAGGTTAGGTTGTTTGGTTAGGGTAATGTATTTTTGTATCCAAAGGCAGTCAAAATAGACGGGAACATGATGGTGAGCGTCTGCGTAGTGTAAACAAGACGGGCGGTACACCCGATAACTACATTCTTGCCCACATAACCCCTACTGTACCGGCGACGTCTTTGTTTATGTTTTTTCAGCGATAGACGATTTTATACAGCTTATGAAGGATCAATTGTAGTTTAACGAATTTTATTGAATCGTCTGTAGCCTTTTAACCTAACAAGTGCGCATGGGGGTAATTAGACACCTCTCCCTGTGCGCATGTATTTGAGGTGTTTCCGTCACTAAAATATTCATTGTACCATTAATAGCATTAATACTTATCCATACGTGCCTATTATGAGTTGATTATAAAGGTATTAACCTGAAACAACAATAAAACGAGTGAAAACAGCGTTTGGATGGTCAAAATCGGAGATATAGGCCGCGAGTTGTATAATGTATGGGTGAGGCAAGCTGCTTTCCCGCCAATTTCCCCCAAGGCCACTGAGACACAGTCGATCGATACTCTCTCTCTCTTGCACTCGCTTGCCATCAGTGATGACAACGCCCTGCTTGCAACTCGCTAATGTTAGCACGAAAATATACCTCAGAATAAGGGAATAACAGGGAAAATAGGTGATAACTGAAGGAGAGGAGGAAAGTGGGGAAGGAGGGGAGGTAGAGGACTGAGATTTTGCATGGCTTTTTTTTTTTTCGATGTCAAAAGTTGATTTATTTTTTCTCTGACTCTTAAGAGTCTTCCCGCAGTCCGCCGGGGGAACTCTTAAGTCTCCCCGCAGTTCCCGGGTTAATTGCTAGACGCCCACCCTAAGCTGCATACAATCGTCTTAAGTAGCCATATTATAATAAAGGACGTCTGCGGTCCTGAGTGCATTAAAGGGAGGTTTTTAGTTTGCTCCCAAGACCTCATCAAGATTAAAAAACACCCCTAACACCCTCCTTCCGATAAATTTGTAAAGTTTTCGGTAGAAGAATGCCCCGACCAAATCTGGCTGTGGTTCCCTCTAACATTACAACCTGGACTCGGGGGCCCAGAAAGAAAAAAAATAATCTCCTTAATGCCTTGAGGATTAGCACGCGTTTCTTCCTTTCAATCTGGCTATTAGTTGACGATTATATGCAATTTAGGAAATATATTAAGATTCAAATTAGGAAGGAGCAGGTAAAAACTATCAATAAACTCTCTAGCTCCACAAATTACTTTTAAATTGAATACAATTGTTTTGTAATAGCCACAATACACTGTGGCTATTACTATACAGGCAAAGCTGCCTGTAGCGAGTGTCCCTTCAAATTGAAACGGGGATAACGAGCCAAATTCAAAGGGCGTTAGAGTCAAAATGTCTGGACACCCGGAGCTTGAAGAAGTAATATGAAGGAAAGATAGATTGAGGGGGAGAGTTCCAGAGGTTACATGATGCGTGGAGGAAAGACTGGGAGAATTTAATCACTCTTGGGTTAGAGAGCTGGATACTATATGGGAGGGAATGTATTGAAAGGCGGTTAGCACTTGTTCATTGTACGTACGGGAGGAGGTATGAATGGAGTATATCAAGGGAACCAAGTAAGCTTTGGAACTCTCTCAATCTGGCTTACCCTCATCTTATGACTTAAACTGCTTCAAGCTCCGTGTATTCAGACATTTTGACTTCAACGTACTTTGAATTTGTCTCTCTATCACTCTTTCAACTTAGGTGGAGGCACTTGTTACAGGCAGCTTTGCATTTTGTCTCCTTCACTCACAGAAAACAAATGCGAGTTTGATACAATATGGGCGGGAATGTGTTGAAAGGCGCTTAACACCTATTTTTCGTGAGGGAGGATGTATACATTTGTAGTGGAGAGATTGAAGTCATAATTCGAGCATGACAGTACCCAGGGGAGGCCACATAGGCATATGATAAGGATGTGTTGGAACTCCTGTTGCATTTGACTGGGGCTTCCCTCACTGTTTCTATTTGTGCCTCACCTACACAGAGAGTAACCCAGCGAACTCTCACAAACACTTCCTCCTATTTGTGCCTTACCTACACAGAGAACTCTCACAAACACTTCCTCCTTCTATTTGTGCCTCACCTACACAGAGAGTAACCCAGCGAACTCTCACAAACACTTCCTCCTTCTATTTGTGCCTCACATTCACAGAGAGTAACCCAGCGAACTCTCACAAACACTTCCTCCTTCTATTTGTGCCTTACCTACACAGAGAGTAACCCAGCGAACTCTCACAAACACTTCCTCCTTCTATTTGTGCCTCACCTACACAGAGAGTAACCCAGCGAACTCTCACAAACACTTCCTCCTTCTATTTGTGCCTCACATTCACAGAGAGTAACCCAGCGAACTCTCACAAACACTTCCTCCTTCTATTTGTGCCTTACCTACACAGAGAGTAACCCAGCGAACTCTCACAAACACTTCCTCCTTCTATTTGTGCCTCACCTACACAGAGAGTAACCCAGCGAACTCTCACAAACACTTCCTCCTTCTATTTGTGCCTCACCTACACAGAGAGTAACCCAGCGAACTCTCACAAACACTTCCTCCTTCTATTTGTGCCTCACCTACACAGAGAGTAACCCAGCGAACTCTCACAAACACTTCCTCCTATTTGTGGCTCACCTACACAGAGAGTAACCCAGCGAACTCTCACAAACACTTCCTCCTTCTATTTGTGCCTCACCTACACAGAGAGTAACCCAGCGAACTCTCACAAACACTTCCTCCTTCTATTTGTGCCTCACCTACACAGAGAGTAACCCAGCGAACTCTCACAAACACTTCCTCCTTCTATTTGTGCCTCACCTACACAGAGAGTAACCCAGCGAACTCTCACAAACACTTCCTCCTTCTATTTCTGTCACTACATTTAAGGGGAGATTTCCACTTGAGATACTTTTTTCTAAACCCCTTTCTCCCTCTTGTTTAGCCGCATTGCTTTAGAGATTTTAAGACGTTCGCCCCATTAGTTTGGCGATTTGAAGAACTTTCACTCCATTTCTGTCAATTTTAAGACTTTTCGTACCATTTAGGTGTCGATTTTTTACCAGGCGAGCGATAGCGAGCCTGTAATGTAAGAGGAACCGGCCTTCGGCCAGGAAATTTTTCTACCGAAAAATGTACACATTTTTCTTGAAAGGGGGTCTATGGGGTGTAATTTTGCGTTTGACACCTAAATTACCGCTAATGTGCCTTGATTTTGGTTGTCTGTCACACTTTCTTGGGGGGGGGGGGCACTTGTTACATGCAGCTTTGTCTTTTGTCTCCTGCATGCGCATAACAAATAAATAAATAAATAAATATACAATAAACAAAACAAACACCTTACCCTGTTCCACAATGTTGTCCGGGCCCAGCACCGTAGGCTCCAGGAAGGCCTGGGAGGAGGCCAGCTTGTTGATGGCTCCGGAGTCTTGGCTTAGGTGTAGTAGTGGGTACAGTCCTGGGGGGTTACAAAGATCCACTGAGAGAGAGAGAGAGAGAGAAGGTGTGTGTGTGAGAGAGAGAGAGAGAAGGTG
The DNA here is from genome assembly GCA_032716605.1 of Paralithodes platypus. Taxonomy (NCBI): domain Eukaryota; kingdom Metazoa; phylum Arthropoda; class Malacostraca; order Decapoda; family Lithodidae; genus Paralithodes; species Paralithodes platypus. The sequence continues at coordinate 4,069,275 of CM064538.1, read as the reverse complement.
TGTGTGTGTGTGAGAGAGAGAGAGAGAGTATAAAGCCATGGAGGAGGCCAGCTTGTTGATGGCTCCGGAGTCTTGGCTTAGGTGTAGTAGTGGGTACAGTCCTGGGGGGGTTACAAAGAGCCACTGAGAGAGAGAGAGAGAAGGTGTGTGTGTGTGTGTGTGTGTGTGTGTGTGTGTGAGAGAGAGAGAGAGAGAGTATAAAGCCATGGAGGAGGCCAGCTTGTTGATGGCTCCGGAGTCTTGGCTTAGGTGTAGCAGTGGGTACAGGCCTGGGGGGGTTACAAAGATCCAGTGAGAGAGAGAGAGAGAGAAGGTGTGTGTGTGTGTGTGAGAGAGAGAGAGAGAGTATAAAGCCATGGAGGAGGCCAGCTTGTTGATGGCTCCGGAGTCTTGGCTTAGGTGTAGCAGTGGGTACAGGCCTGGGGGGTTACAAAGGTCCACTGAGAGAGAGAGAGAGAGAAGGTGTGTGTGTGTGTGTGTGAGAGAGAGAGAGAGTGAGTATAAAGCCATGGAGGAGGCCAGCTTGTTGATGGCTCCGGAGTCTTGGCTTAGGTGTAGTAGTGGGTACAGTCCTGGGGGGTTACAAAGATCCACTGAGAGAGAGAGAGAGAGACGGTGTGTGTGTGTGTGTGTGAGAGAGAGAGAGAGAGAGTGAGTATAAAGCCATGGAGGAGGCCAGCTTGTTGATGGCTCCGGAGTCTTGGCTTAGGTGTAGTAGTGGGTACAGGCCTGGGGGGTTACAAAGATCCACTGAGAGAGAGAGAGAGAGAAGGTGTGTGTGTGTGTGTGTGTGTGAGAGAGAGAGAGAGAGAGAGTATAAAGCCATGGAGGAGGCCAGCTTGTTGATGGCTCCGGAGTCTTGGCTTAGGTGTAGCAGTGGGTACAGGCCTGGGGGGTTACAAAGGTCCACTGAGAGAGAGAGAGAGAGAAGGTGTGTGTGTGTGTGTGAGAGAGAGAGAGTGAGTATAAAGCCATGGAGGAGGCCAGCTTGTTGATGGCTCCGGAGTCTTGGCTTAGGTGTAGCAGTGGGTACAGGCCTGGGGGGTTACAAAGATCCACTGAGAGAGAGAGAGAGAGACGGTGTGTGTGTGTGTGTGTGTGAGAGAGAGAGAGAGAGAGAGAGAGAGTGAGTATACAGCCATGGAGGAGGCCAGCTTGTTGATGGCTCCGGAGTCTTGGCTTAGGTGTAGCAGTGGGTACAGGCCTGGGGGGTTACAAAGGTCCACTGAGAGAGAGAGAGAGAGAGAAGGTGTGTGTGTGTGTGTGTGTGAGAGAGAGAGAGAGAGAGTGAGTATAAAGCCATGGAGGAGGCCAGCTTGTTGATGGCTCCGGAGTCTTGGCTTAGGTGTAGTAGTGGGTACAGTCCTGGGGGGTTACAAAGGTCCACTGAGAGAGAGAGAGAGAGAAGGTGTGTGTGTGTGTGTGTGTGAGAGAGAGAGAGTGAGTATAAAACCATGGAGGAGGCCAGCTTGTTGATGGCTCCGGAGTCTTGGCTTAGGTGTAGCAGTGGGTACAGGCCTGGGGGGTTACAAAGGTCCACTGAAAGAGAGAGAGAGAGAGAGACGGTGTGTGTGTGTGTGTGTGAGAGAGAGAGAGAGAGAGAGAGAGAGAGTGAGTATAAAGCCATGGATGAGGCCAGCTTAATTGTTGATGGCTCCGGAGTCTTGGCTTAGGTGTAGCAGTGGGTACAGTCCTGGGGGGTTACAAAGGTCCACTGAGAATGAGTGAGAGAGAGTGTATGTATGTGTGAGAGAGAGAGAGAGAGAGAGAGAGAATCTGTATAAAGTCATGAATGAGGTTAGTTTGTTGATGGCTCCGGAGTGTTGGCTTGGGTGTAGTAGTGGGTACAGGCCTGGGGGGTTACAAAGGTCCACTGAGAGAGTTACATAGAGTTACATTGATAGTTAGATACACAGATGCAGTTCCTACTAGCCAGTCCGGCCTTAAATCTAAAAAAATAGTATGTACCAGGGTTTAATCCACTTGAGGGACTTTTTTCTTGACCCCTTTCTCCCTCATGTCTAGCCCCATTGCTTTTGAGATTTTAAGACCTTCGCCCTAGTAGTTTGGATATTTTAAGACATTTTGCCCCATTTCTGTTAATTTTAAGACCTTTCGTGCCGTAAGGTGTCGATTTTTTCATGGGGAGCGATAGCGAGCCTGTATTTTAAGAGCAACTGGCCTCCGGCCTGGAAATTTTTCTACCGAAAAATGTACAAATTTATCTTGAAAGGGGGTCTAGGGGGTGTAATTTTAAGCTTGATGAAAAAGTAGGGAACAAACTAAATACCTCCCCTTAAGACAAGGATAGTAAAGTGGAAGGCTCTCTCCCCACCCATCAGGGAGAGAGAGAGAGAAACTTTAGCATGTACAGTCAAAAGCATCAATCACGACACACCCATATGAATCAGTATCGAACACAAACGAGACAATACAATGCTTTATTATAGCCCAGATGCTTCACAACTTGGCTTTAAAGGTCCAAAGACTCGAATTGGTGTAAACTTATATATGCTCACAACTATGCAATTAAGGGGGTAATCCCTCATGCTTAGCCCCATCAGTTTTGAGTCGATAAGAAGTTCGCCCCATTAGTTCGCCCCATTAGTTTGGCCCATTAGTTCGCCCCATTAGTTTGGCTATTTACAAACAAATTATCGCCATTTCTTTGTCAATTTCAAGACCGTTCATGCCATTTAGGTGTCTATTTTGTCCTGGTGAGCGACATCAAGCCTGTAATTTAGGAGGAATTCTCTACCGAAAAATTTATAGATTTTGTTATTTCAAAGAGGGATCTTGGAGGTATTTTTTTTAAACTAATTAGAAATTAACCCTTTCATTGCGGGACCCCTTCAGGAACGTTCTGGTAATACAAAGTAATTTACAGGCCCTTGAAGCCTGTGGAGTTGAGTGCAAGTGAGCAGGCGCACGACTGGTCCCCGTCCACTCTCCAGCAATGCGGCTGGTGCACTGAGGAGTGAGAGTCACATCTCGCGAAACCTATGCAACGCTGCCAAAGGCAAATATAGCGCGACATTGCTCAATAATAGCAAATATTTGCCAATGTCTATGGTAGCGCTGCGGGTGAACCTTGTGCGCTACGAAGCTTGTTCTGGTGTCATTTTGAAGCTATTTCCTTCTAGTTTTTAGCTGAATATATTTAATTTCATTCAGAAACTTGCCTAATCGTTCCGGAGTGCCTGAATGAGCCCTAATATAACAGAAATATGCCCGCAGCATGAGTGTTAAGGGAGCAAATTAATAGCTCTGTGTTATTATTTGGATTCGTGACTGACCTCCCGTCTGGTAGGTGTCGTAGTTCTCACAGATGCCGAAGAGTGTCCCCCCGGGAGGCAGGATGCGGGTGGCCTCCTTCGCTAGTTCCTTCTGCACCTTCTTAACATGCTTGGCCGACACATCCCCAGCCGACCGTCGCACCCAGGACACGATCACCTTTCCACGATTGCTGTCCATCCTCGCGCCCGACCTGTGGGATTTGGACGAAACTTGACGGGCATATCCTGTTGGGTTTTAAGAGCACTAGGATGGTCGAAGTTTTGTTTGTGTGTTTCTTTTATGTGAGAGAAAGAGCGAGAGCGAGATGGGGTGGGGGTGGAAGAGGGTTTGTCTCTTAACAAAATAATAATGAAGTTCAGATAAGAAGTACATTCAAAGAAGTTTTCGCATCAATGTTTACAAAAGAGCATCTGCAGTTAGCTACCCCTATTTCACCAGCTCTAATATACAGCCTTGACGTTATAACAAACATACATTTACAGAAAGGTTTATATATAGTATATACCCATTGAAGATCATGACGCATTTTGACTGTATGTTCTGGCTATTATTAAACGATGTGATGGAGCTTAAGAAGGATATGTGCAAATTTAAGGGTAAACGCTAACTCGTTTAATTGGGGATCTCCACTTGAGGGATTTTTTTTCTTGACCCCTTTCTCCCTCATGTTTAGCCCCATTGCTTTTGATATTATAAAACGTTTGCCCCATTAGTTTAGCGATTTTAAGAACTTTCACCCCATATTAAGACCTTTCGTGCCATTCAGGTGTCGATTTTATCCTGGCGAGCGATAGCGAGCCTGTAATTTAAGAGGAACCGGCCTTCGGCCGGGACATTTTTCTACCGAAAATGTACAAATTTAGCTAGAAAGAGACTCAAAGGGGTGTAATTTTAAGCTTGATGGAGGTCTAGGGAACAAACTAAATACCTCCCCTTAACCCTTTGACTTTCATACACCCTTCCTAATCTGAATAGAATGGTCTAATAATACCCAGCAACCAGAAATGCGTTATCGTATCTTGAAAGGCTTAAGGGGAGGTCTTTAGTTTGTTTCCTAGACCTCCATCAAGCTTAAAATGACACCCCCTTGAGTCCCTTTCAAGATTAATTTGTACATTTTTCGGTAGAAAAATGTCCCGGCCGAAGGCCGATTACTCTTAAATTACAGGCTCGCTATCGCTCGCCAGGATAAAATCGACACCTAAATGGCACGAAAGGTCTTAAAATTGACAGAATGGGGCGGAAATTCTTAAAAATCACCCAACTAATGGGGCGAACGTCTTAAAATTTCTAAAGCAATGGGGCTAGACATGAGGGAGAAAGGGGTCAAGAAAAAAGTCCCTCAAGTGTAAATCTCCCCTTAAGTATCTATAGTTATATATGCGTCTGTGTGTAGCTAAGCCTGTTTAGCAGATACATAATAAAGTTGGCTATGTACAGTCGTGTGAAACAATTTATCTTAGACGATTAGTGAAACGAGTTACAGTATGTGCAATTGTGTGCCATTTAAGTGTAATTTTTTTCCTGGCGAGTGATAGCGAACCAGTAATTTAGCAGGAACCAGCCATCGGCCAGGAAATTTTTCTACCGAAAAATATACAAATTCATGTCGAAGGGGGGGAGTGGGAGGGTCTTTCTAAGCTTCATGGAGGTCTATGGAACAAGCTAAAGATAAAATGATACCAACAATAATATATATGATAATGCATACATATATATATATAAATAAGCAACAACATTGGCAGTGCTGTTCCTGTACAATTATAGTCCATAGCTGAAGCATACACTACATTGTCTGGTTGTATCTACCACTGTCCTCTCCATAGATACACTAATTACGACTACATGCGACATTTATAGATACTGTATATACACATAAACAAGTATATATATATATATATATATATATATATATATATATAATATAATATATACAGTATCTATATATATATATATATACTAAGATTGGGCTGGGAATCGTAACCCAAAACCTGTTAACTCAAAAATGGCTAGAGCTAAATTACTACATGCGACATATATCCTCTGTACAATAAACATAACTAGTGTTTATTATAGTCCATTCATTATAGGTAGGCCACAAATTGTGACCCCTAACCTTTCTAACTAAAAAAAGACCAGGGTAAAATTGGACTGTACATTTCCACACTTATTCCCCGACTCACTTTTCCCAAATTGTAGAAATATTAGCCTGATAAATCTATAGGTTAGTGGTCAAATGAGTTGCCTAATTATAATGTACTGAATACTGTATATTTACGATATGAAGCACATTTCTGCAGACATATACTATTTTCTATAGCTACATGCAGCTATATTCTCTCCCTCTAATTCAGGCTATCAGTAGACGATTTTATTAATTTAGACAAGGAGTTTGGTAATCAGAGGGTTTATTAATTTAGGCAAGGAGTTTGGTAATCGGAGGGTTTATTAATTTAGACAAGGAGTTTGGTAATCGGAGGGTTTATTAATTTAGGCAAGGAGTTTGGTAATCAGAGGGTTTATTAATTTAGGCAAGGAGTTTGGTAATCAGAGGGTTTATTCAGATCTACTATTCCTTAGTGGGCCTTCCAAAAACTGAAAACAATTTGCTAATGATAGTTTGAATGAAGATAAATAGGCATCCTAATACTGAAAGAGTTAAACTGGTCTTTTGGACAAATATCGGCGTCTACTGATTAATTTCCGTATAGACCGAAGCTCGCAAGTGGTTAATTGCATGCAATGGCGACTTTCTAATACCCTGTGTTTTTACAATTATAATCAATAGCTTCATGCCTCCGTAACCAAGTGTTAGAGTAAAGCCATTATCACACGAGCGCTTTTTCTCTCAACATTTATCCTCAACACTGGTCTAGCTGGCAGCTTATGAGGTCAACATTTATAATATTTCTGTCATCTAAATTCATCTACCATCAGTCTAGTTTCCGATAGCAGTGCAAAATATTCCAGAAATGTTGCCAGAAAAATGTTGATCATCGAATGTTGACTATAAAACCTCTCGTGTGATACCAGCTTAAGCGAGACGAGGGAAGACATAGCAGAGGGAGTTAGAGTAAGCGAGACAAGGATAGACATAGCAGAGGGAGTGTTAGAGTAAGCGAGCCAAGGATAGACATAGCAGAGGGAGTGTTTGAGTAAGCGAGCCAAGGATAGACATAGCAGAGGGAGTGTTAGAGTAAGCGAGACAAGGATAGACATAGCAGAGGTTCGAGGGACAAGCGAGCCAAGGATAGACATAGCAGAGGGAGTGTTAGAGTAAGCGAGCCAAGGATAGACATAGCAGAGGTTCGAGGGACAAGCGAGCCAAGGATAGACCATAGCAGAGGGAGTGTTTTAGAGTAAGCGAGCCAAGGCTAGACATAGCAGAGGGAGTGTTAGAGTAAGCGAGACAAGGATAGACATAGCAGAGGGAGTGTTAGAGAAAGCGAGCCAAGGAGAGACATAGCAGAGGGAGTGTTTGAGTAAGCGAGCCAAGGATAGACATAGCAGAGGGAGTGTTAGAGTAAGCGAGACAAGGATAGACATAGCAGAGGGAGAAGTGTTAGAGTAAGGGGGACAAGGATAGACATAGCAGAGGGAGTGTTAGAGTAAGCGAGCCAAGGATAGACATAGCAGAGGGAGTGTTAGAGTAAGCGAGCCAAGGATAGACATAGCAGAGGGAGTGTTAGAGTAAGCGAGACAAGGATAGAAATAGCAGAGGGAGTGTTAGAGTAAGCGAGCCAAGGAGAGACATAGCAGAGGGAGTGTTAGAGTAAGCGAGCCAAGGATTAGACATAGCAGAGGGAGTGTTAGAGTAAGCGAGACAAGGAGAGACATAGCAGAGGGAGTGTGTTAGAGTAAGCGAGCCAAGGACGAGAGCTAGCAGAGGGAGTGTTAGAGTAAGCGAGCCAAGGATTAGACATAGCAGAGGTAGTGTTAGAGTAAGTAAGTGAGCCAAGGATAGACATAGCAGAGGGAGTGTTAGAGTAAGCGAGACAAGGAGAGAACATAGCAGAGGGAGTGTTAGAGTAAGCGAGACAAGGAGAGACATAGCAGAGGGAGTGTTAGAGTAAGCGAGCCAAGGAGAGACATAGCAGAGGGAGGTTTAGAGTAAGCGAGACAACGGAGAAGACATAGCAGAGGTTCGAGGGACAAGCGAGACAAGGATAGACATAGCCGAGGTTCGAGGGACAGCATCCATTGAGCGCAACCTGTAGTGCAACTCTCGCTCTTCAGTTGTGAGGGTCCGCAGAGTGTCCGAGATGGCGTCACCTCGGACCCCTGCACCACCACCACCGACATCTTCCGGTATGGCGCTCAGTTTAATTACGACCAGGCTTCCCTTCCATCACACCACCTTGCTTACCGGGAGAGCTACGGCTCGAAAGGTGGGGCAGGGGGGCTCGGGGGGGGGGGGGGGGAGAGATAGAGAAAAATACATACAAAAACTAATGAATGCATCCATGACCTATGAGAGTTCCGTCTGGAGCTCAGTGGTCTGTTTTCTTTACCCCCTTTCTCCCTCATGTGTTTAGGCCCCATTGTTTTTTAGATTGGTAGGTTGTGAGTACTCATTCTATCAGTGATCGGTTTTCTTTGTTTAAGTTCTTTTTTTTTTTTTTCAGCGCCCATTAGTTTCTGTTTCTCCCTGGCCGATTTTACTCCTTTCTGCCGTCCATGTTTTTTGTTTTTACCGCACATTTTACTGCCAAGGGAGGGTTTTCTTCCTTGATTTTTTTAAGGACGTGTCGACCCTCACCCGATTCGCGTGACAACCTCGGATCACGATTATCCACAGAACTTAATTGAAACTTTCACACCCCATATTTAATGTACAGTCCTACTTTTTAAAAGACGATGTTCGTGCCATTTAGGGGAGAGGTGTCATTCTTTTTCCTTGGGCGAGCCCCCCCGCCCCCCCGATAGCGAGCCGGCTATTTTAAGAGGGAACCGGCCCCTAGCCGGCCCATCGGGAAAATTTTTGCCTACCCGAAAAATTTCACCACACATTTTTATCGTTGAAAGGGGGGGAGGGGGTTATAATTTCAAGCTTGCATGTAAGTCCCCTAGGAAACACTAAAAACTCAAAAACCTCCCCTTAAAGTGATTAAGTGGGGAGAAACCTGGGTGGGTTGAGGATTTACAACAAAAAGGCAGAATTTCCATACTTACAGCTCAACATCATTCGTAGTACATTTCTATAAAAATTTGACATAACACCCAAACTTTTACTACACTTTCATTTTTCCCCCGACCGAAATATATAAATACTATAACACCAACACCCAATAGCCAACATTCACCTATTGCTTTGACGTAAATAAATTAAAGCCATAACACCCAATTCAACCACCCCTACCCACCACTATATATAAATAACCCTCGTTTCTTACCCTTACACCGCACCCATACTGTCAACATACCATCTTAATTATGTATACATAACAACCCCCAATTCAAAACGCATACCATAAACCATTATAAATACATAAACACCCAATTTCAACATACCTATTTATCCTAAATACATAACACCCACACCATTCAACATACCATCTATAAATACATCAAACACTCCCAATTGTCAACATACCAACATTTTTAACATACATAACACGCCAATTCAACCTACCATTTATTAACCCCAATACATAAAACCCCAAATGCAAAATACCATTTAATAAATACATAACACCCAATTCAACAGTACCATTTATAAATACATTACCACCCCAATTCTATCCTACTTTTCCATAAATCCCATAACACCTGTCCAACATACCTTTTAACATACCATAACACCCCAATTCAAACATACCATTTATAAATACATAACACCCAATTCAAATATAGACATCCTTAAAATACCAGAACACACAATTCACCTCCATTCTAAATAATACATACACACCACCAATTCAACATACCATATAAATACATAAAACACCAATTCAAACACATTACCATTATATAAATACATAACCACCCAAATTTAACATACCATTTATAAAGACATAAACACCCAATTCAACATACCAATTTATCCCTCAGAAAACCTACATTATTCTTGCATTTCTGTTTTATTATCGAGTGTTCACGGACCCAACATTAGCCTTTCTAGCATGAAAACTCGGCAAAGTGGGTCAATTGAAAACGCAGACGTTGTGACTAATTGCCAGATAACTACTCCACCTAAATATACTCAATTTTTACTTCACTTAAAAGGACATAGCTAAGGGGCTGTTTTTAAAGGACATAGATAAGGGCCGTTGTTATTTAAGGACATAGCTAAGGGGTTAAAGGACATAGCTA